>PVIA01008629.1:0-69644 GCA_004024845.1 Tonatia bakeri
CCCACTGCTCCTATCCTCCTGTCCCTAAGGGAAGTAGCAGGTACAGAAGGCCCTATTTGGGTACATGCACCCTTTTCAATAACTGACCTGCAGCAGTGTGAAGACAGACTAGGAAACTTTTCTGAGGATCTCACATGCTTCACTAGTAACTTCCAAACCTTAACCCTTGCCTTTCATATGTCCTGGAGAGACTTTATATAATCCTGACCACCTGCTGCTCTCCAGAAGAGCAACGAATTTGAGAAGAGGCCCACCAACATGCAGACATGAAATTACGTGCTCACAATCCCCCAGCAGCTCACACAGTCCCTGATCAACAGCCCTGATCAAGAGCCCAGTTGGGACTATAATACTCAGGGAAGAAACAGAAACAGGAACATCATAATTCAGTGTTTATTAGCTAGAATGCAACAATGTATTAGGAAGCCTATAAGTTATGACAAGATCAGACAAATAACACAAGGAAAGGAAGAGAATCCTGGTCTCTTCTGTAACAGGCTGGCTGAGGCATTCGGGAAATATACTAATCTAGATACAACCTCTCCAGAAAGTCAAGTGTTAATGGGGCAGCATTTCATTAGCCAGTCAGCACCAGATATTCATAAAAAGCTTCAGAAGTTACAAATGGATCCACAAACTCCTATGGCCCAACTTATAGATAGATACTGCCTTCTTGGTGTTTAACAACTGAGACCTTGAGGAAAGGGAGGTACAGATCCAGTATAGGAAAAAGGGGGAGGAAAGGCAATAAAGTTAATAGTGCTAGGTGTTAGCAGGGCCACTTGCAATGTCCAGCCACGTCAAGGTAACCTGGGAAAACCATAAAAATGCCAAGGGCAAAAGATCAAATATGCTTTAAGTGTAAACATCCTGGACACTGGGCAAGGGATTATATTAGGCTGTCACCAGGACTATATCCCATGTGCAAAGGTGCAAACCGTGATCCCTGGTACTGGACTTCCCTCATTCCCAGCGTGGAAAGCAATCATTACCTAAGGCATGGCAGCACTTGAGGGTGCCTGGGGAATAGATTGGCCCCAGCCTACACAAGCATTTCAATCTCTAATAAGGAACCCTGAGCAACCCAAATGTGTCAGGTAAGAAAATTAACTTCCTTGTTGATACTGGGGCCACTTATTCTGTCCTCAATTCTTACCTAGACCTCTCTTGTCCAGTTCAACTAATATTATGGGGGTTGAAGGAAAATCTCAAACTTGTTTTTACATGCCCTATCACCTGTCAATTTGAAATCTAAATTTTTAAAACATTCTTTCCTAATTATTCTGCAGTATCCTATACCCTTGCTAGGACAAGACCTTTTGAAGTTTCAGGAGGCCCCAGTTAAGATCTTAAAAATTATGTTAGCCAATAAAAGAAAATTAGAAAACAACATCCCAGAACAAATTTTACAGAAAGCAGATCCTTTAGTTTGGAACTCTGGAGTTCCTGGAAAAGCCAAGACTGCCCAGCCAGTTCAAATTTGCTTAAAGCCTGGGACAACCTATCCCCATAAGAAACAGTGTCCTATCAAACAGGAGGCCCTAAAGGGTCTGCAGCCCATGATAGAGAAATTTGCAACACATGGGCTGCTAGTACCCTGTCAACCTCCTTGCAGTACTCTAATTGTCCCTGTTCTTAAACAGACAGGAGTATACAGACTGGTCCAAGATTTAAACTAGTTAATGATGCTGTTGTTCCCCTCCATACTCTTGTAGTCAAAGCTTCCCCCATATTCACTAAGTATCAGACAGTACTCAGTGGTATACAGTTTTAGACTTAAAAGATGCCGCCTTCTGCATTTCTGTCCACCCAGATTCCTAATACCTATTTGCATTTTAGTGGACAGACCCAAAAAATAATGACCCATCAGCAGTATACCTGGAAGGTACTACCACATGGGTTTAGAAAGAACCCTCATCTGTCCACAAGAGCATTAGAAAAAGATCTGAGGAAATTAAAATTACAAGAGGGAGCCACCTTACAATATGTAGAAAATGTCCTAGTTTGTAGCCCCTAGTAGGAAACCTCAGATTGTTATACTATCCAAATTCTGAACTTCTTTAGGGACCAGGGATATTCAGTCTCTAAGAAAAAGGCCCAAATTACCAGACAGAAAGTAAACTATTTAGGATATATCTAACCCCGGGATCTACACAATTGTCACAAGAAAGAATAAAAGCAATCATTGAGCAACCACCTGTTGCCAAACAACTCTACTCTTTCTTAGGAATGGCTGGATATTGCAGAATTTGGATCCCAAGCTTTGGACTAATTGTAAAACCTTTATACAAAGCTACTAAGGGACCAGACACTGAACCCATTGTATGGAGAAAGGAACATGATCAGGTTCTTAATAAAATCAAACTGGCCCCAGTTGAGGTCCTGGCTCTAGGCATCCCTCACTTAAAACAGGCTTTCTCTTTATAAACAGGAGAGAAGCAGGGAACAGCCTTATGGGGTCTTAGTCCAATGCAAAGGAAATGAACTTTGACCTGTCGCATGTGTCTCTAAATAGCTAGACATTGTAGCAACCAGGTGGCTCCTGTGTCTAAGAGTAATTGCAGACATAGCCATGCTAACAGAGTAAGCCACAAAGTTAACTCTCAGGCAGAAGTTAGAGGTCTTAACTCCACATCAGGTATAAGGAGTATTAGAAATGAAAGTGCATCTCTGGCTAATAGGAAATAGATTGGCCAGATATAAGGCCCTTTTTCTGGACAATCCTGAAGTTACTGTAAAAACCTGGAAGACCTTAAATCTAGCCACATTAATGCCTATAAAATCATCTCCAAACTTGACCCATTCCTACTCAGAGATTATTTATCTTACCTATTCCAGTAGAACTGACTTGCTAGACCAACCCTCAGAAAACTGATGAAGAGTGGTTCACTGATGGAAGCAACTCTGTACAAAACGGGCAGCAAAAGGTGGAATATGCAGTACTTGGGATAACTGTAATAGCATAATAAATAAAATATAATTAAAAATAAATAAATAAAAATTTCACCAAAAAATATCTTGTGATTCTAGCCAAGCTAATGGGGTGCCAGAAATACACAGGGAGAAAGGGGCTTGTTAGGCTTCACAACAAGGGCCATCTGCTCACCTGACAGGCACCACCTTTCCTGTGTGAAGCCCTCTCCTCCAATAGCAAAATCTTAATCTTCATTAGGCCTTTAGTTTTTTTCCATTGAGTGTGATGTTAATTGTGAGTTTGTCACACAAAGCCTTTATTATGCTGAGGTATATGCCCTTTATTCCCCAAGTGGGAATCTACTTGGGGACTGAGTATGCATCTACTCACATGATCATACAATTTTTTTGTTCTTCAATTTGTTTATGTGATATACCACAGAAATTCCTTTGTGAATTTTGAACCAAGCTAGCATCCCAGGTATAAATTCCACTTTCTCATGGTGTATGAACTTTTTAATGTGTTGCTGAATTTGGTTTGCTAGTATTTTATTAAGGAATTTTGCATCTATATTCACCAGGGATATTGGCATATAATTTTCTTTTTTTGGAATGTCTTTGTCTGGTTTTAGAATCAGGGTAATTCTGGCCTTGTAGAATGACTTTGTGAGCCTTCACATCTCTTGAATATTTTGAAATAACTTGAGACATGTAGGTATTCATTTTTTAATGCTTGGCAAAATATACCTGTGATGCCATCCAGTCCAGGGCTTTGGTTTGTTGGAAAGTTTTTGATTACTGATTCAATTTTGTTGGACATTATTTGTCTGTTCAGATTTTCTGTTTCTGCTTGATTCAGCCTAGGAAGTCTGTATGTTTCTAGGAATTTATGCATTTCCTCCAGATTGTATAATTAGTTGGCATATATTTGTTGATAGTATTTTCTTATAATGCAATAGATAGGTAAAGAAGAGGATCAATCAGTAATTTGGAAGATGAGGTAGCAAAAAACACCCAATCACAAGAGTAAAAACAAAAAGTAACATAAAAAATTAGGAAAGTTTAAGGGATCTTTGAGACAACATGAATCATAACAACATTCACAAAATAAGGATATGAGAAGGAAAAGAGAGGGAGCAAGGGATTGAAAAACTATCTGAAGAAATAGTGGCCAAAAAAGTTCCCTAACCATGTAAAGGGTAAGATACAAGTACAGGAGGAACAGAGAGTCCCAACTCAGATAAACCTAAATAGTCCAACATCAAGAAACATCATAGTTAAAATTTAAGAGAATCTTAAAAGCAGAAAGAGATAGTTACCTTCAAGGGAGCTTCCATAAGACTGCCAGCTGATTTTTCAAGTTCAGGATAAAGAAAGAAATGTTCACTTTCACCACTTTTATTTAACATAGTATTGGAAGTCCTAGCCACAGCAATTAGGCAAGAAAATGAAGTACAAGATACTCAAATTGGAAAGGAAGAAGTAAAACTGTCATTATTTGCAGATGACATGATATTGTCAAAAAAGAATCCTAAAAATTCTACCAAAAAACTACTAGAGCTGATGAATGAAGTAAAGTAGCAGGATACAAAATAAATATAAATTATTATAGAAATTGGTTCCATTTCCATACACCAATAATAAACTATCAGACAGAGAAATTAAGAAAACAATCTAATTCATAATTGCATCAAAAATACCTAGAAATAAATTTAACAAAGCATGTTAAAGACCTGTACTCAGAAAATTATGAGACACTGAAGAAAGAAATTGAAGGGAATTTAAATCAATGGAAGGTTAGAGACTGACTCACAGATACAGAGCAGGCTGATGAGGTTGGAGGCCTGGGTAGGAAGAGTTAAGGAGGACATAGAGGGGATAAATGGTGGTGGATGAGAGGAAAATCTTGTAGACTCTGACAACAGAGCAGTGATTGCTGGAGGTTGGGGGAGGGAGTGTGGAGTAGGTGTAGAATTGTATAGGGGAGATAAATGATGATGCAGACACATACTGCAGTGTACAGATGACAACAGAAACCTGTATAATTTTATTAACCAGTGTCACTCCAATAAATTCAATAAAGAGCAAAAAATACACACAAAAAATCTTGTCATGCTTTTTATTCATTAGATTAGGATGAGACGAAAAATCAAAATTCAGAAATCATTTTCAAAAATGGAACATGGTGAGTACACCTGGTATTTAGTTACTTCTTGGCAGAAGCTACAAAAGGTCTGGTAGAAAATGATGAAAAAAATGCTTGTCTTACAAAGATCATTTTAGCTCCATCTGGGGCCACTGGGAAGTCAACAACAGCAGGATCATTTTGGACCAAAAATGATAACAATTTGGTAACGTTATGGTCAATGCTCTCCTTTTTTCAAGAGATGGAAATTTCTTATGTCATGATTCATTCCTGGTTTTGCTAACAGATTTGCTTACTATTTTGTTTGAGAAAAAGCATTCACCATGCTGAATCCTAAACTTTCTTAAAAAAACAGGAACAGTTCCAATTTGAGACTCATAATTTGGATGAATAGGCTTTTGCAGCTGTATGTAGTGATATTTTGAAATTGTTCTCTTCAAGTAAATAAAAGGTTTTGGAATCTTCCATGGTTAAGAAAAACAGTACAAAAGTATGAAATCTTTCATTTATGAAAATATTGTCAGAGGTAGAGAGTATTATGCTAAGTGAAATAAGTCAGTCAGAGAAAGACAAATACCATATGATCACATATAAATCTAAAGAGCAAAACAAATGAACAAAAACAATAACAGATCCATAGATGCAGGGAACACACTGATAGTTGCCAGATGGGAGGGGGGATGAGATGCTAGGTAAAAAATGTGATGGGGTTAAGAAGTACATATTGATAGTTATAGAATAGTCATGGAGCGTAGTCAAGTATAGCATAGAGAATATAATCAATAATGTTGTAAATATGTAGGATGCCAAGTGGTACTCGAAAAGTCAGGGGAATACTTCATAAATTACATAATCTTCTAATCACTATACTGTACACCTGTACATGAAATAATAGTTGCATGTCAACTCTAATTGAAAAATAAACTAAAAAAAAACTTAACCTAACCTCACACCTTATGCAAAAACACAGTTATATACAACAAAAAAAAAAAAACAGTAAGAAAGATCTTAAGGAATACAGTTGGGGCATTGGTATATAGGCAAAAAATATACCATGCAAACATATACCAAAGAAAGCTTATGTAACCATACTGATATTAGACAAGAAGCATTACCAGAGATGAAAATGAACATTCATAATAATAAAGATGTCAACCTCTCAGAAATATATCACAATCTAAATGTATCTGTATCTAAAACTATAGTTTCAAAATAAAGTAAAAAATGAAAGATGAATGAGTGACCTCTTCATACAGAAAATGCTTACCCTTATTGAGATAAATTAAAGATGATTAAGAGACTAATTATTGTCATGATGTCCAATATCTGCAAATTCTTCTATGGATATAATGCACTTTCAAATTGATAATATGATTCCAAATTTTATATGGAAAATTATATGGAAATGCAAAAATATATAGGAAATGTGCAAAAATGTGAGAATAGCAAATGAACTTAAAGAATACAAAATTCCAAGAATTACTCTATAGGGTATCAAGACTTTTTTCAAAGCAACAGTTTTATAATGACATGGTATTGTACAAGTCAAAATAATTGTGCAATGATACAAAATAGTAAGTATAGAAACCAATTCCAGAACATGTGATTTATGATAAAGGTGGATCTGCAGAGTAGCAAGGGGAAAAATGGTCTTTTCCAAAAATGGTTCTGTGTCCTTTGGCTATTTATATGGAAAATGTGAAATTTCCTCCTACTTCCTAGCATATATAAAATAAATTCTGACTTGACTGTAGATCTAAAATATAAAAAATAAAACTAAGTTCTAGAATCTATATAGCATAGAAGAACATCTTCACAATTTGGTGGTATATTAAGTAGAAAGAAATACATTAAAATTAAAACCACTTTTGATCAATAGATACAATTTATAAAGTAAAAAGTCAAATTGCCAAAAGGACAATGCATTTTTACTCACACAATTGAAGAGTTCATATCTCAAATATAAAACAGCTTTTATACATCAAAAAGGAAAAGAGAGACATTCCAATGTAAAACTAAGTAAAAGTTTTAACAGAATGTCACAATAGTTAATAGGCATATGAAAAGTTTCTAACCTCATTAGTCATCAGAGAAGAGCAAATTTAAAATAATCAATACATATCCACCAAAATAGCTAAAATTAAAAAAGAATGACAATCTAATTGTTAGGGTATAGAATAAGTAAGACTTATAAGTAAGACTTATATAAGTAAGAATTGTAGCTCCTACCCTTTGTGATAGCATGTCTGGAACTGGAGAGCATTATGCTAAATGAAATAAGCCAGGCAGTGAAAGACAAATACCATATGATCTCACCTTTAACAGGAACCTAAACAACAAAACAAACAAGCAAAATATAACCGAAGACACTGAAATAGAGGACAGGCTGACAGTGACCAGAGGGGAGAGGGGAGGGAATTTCAGGGGAAAAGGGGAAGGGTTTACAGGAACAAATATAAAGACACATGGATAAAAACTAGGGGGGTGGAAATGGGAGGGAGGGCTGTGGGGGTGGGCTGGATTGGGAGTAAAGGGGAGAAAACTGTACTTGAACAATGATTAAAATAAAATTTAAAAAAAGAGAAAGATATTCAAACATGTTTCAACAGACATGCAAAAATAGCTACATTGTTTGCAATAGTCCAAAATTGTTAAAAAGCCAAATGTTCATCTAAAATACAATGGGAAATTAAATTATACTCTATTTACATAATAGAATACTATACAACAATGAAAATAAGTAAACTAATGCTAGATGCAACAACATGGATGAATCTCTCAACCTCTCAAACGGTGATAAGCAAAATAAGTCATACATGCTGCATTATTCTACTTATATAATATTTAAAAACAGGGAAATACAATAATCTGTAGTGTTAGAAAATGGTATTGTTAATTTGCAAGAAAGTGAGAAAGAGGTGGTGGATAGGAGTATAAGAAGGTCTTCTGGAGTACTGGTGTAATGATTTTTCCCTTGGGCTGAGTGGTAGTTATACAGGTATATTCCCTTTGTGACAACTAATTGTTATATTCTTATGAGTATACTTTTATGTCAAGTTTTTTATTTCAATAAAAAATATTAAATTACTATGCCACATTTCTGCCTCCCCCCCCAAAAAAAACTTTTAGCTTTTTTTCTTTCACCTATCATAGAAATTCTATTTATTATTTTGATTTATTTGAAAGAAAAATTCCATTTGGGTTGATAGAAAGGAGAACTATGTACTAATTTTAAAGGAGAAAGCCTCTTAACATCAAAAGTAATTATATAAAAAATTATGTAAAACTCAGAATGTGTTTGCATGCCCTCAGTACTTGGCTGCCTCTCAAGTATTTAGATTCTGAATGTACATTTGCATTTCCCCAGTGAAATGTTAGAGGGATTTTCAGTAGTAATTAGCAAATCAGCTGAAGGATAAAGGGCATAGGACTAAACCAAAAGCCAAGAACTACGTGCCTGTTAAAGGCTAACTCAAAACTAAATGCTCTATTTTCAAGTGGCCCTGAGTTTTTCTTTTATTATGGGGAAAATAAAATATTTATTATTCACAAATAAAATCATTTTAATTGGTATAATTGCTATCATTTTCAGTTGAAAAACATTCAAAATTTTTAAAACAATTTATCTCATTCTGAAACGATTTCAAGATGCATAAATGTTTAGTTCATCACTGTACTACAAAAAAGTTGCTTTTTAAAAACAGGACAAATTTTGAGTAAATACATAACATATAAAAACATTTTCAAGTACTTTAGGAATATAAATTTACACAGACAGTTAAATACTGAGTATAAACCTTCTTTACTCCCTCACGAGAACAGACCCCTCTACATAATCTCTGTGGCATAATTCCAAGTCCTGCACACACTCTTTAAAGTCACAAACCTTTAGTATGCTTTCTCTTATCTGCTACTGTATACCTATTTGTGACCAACAAAAACATTTGGGTGGAAGTGTAATATAACATTGTCATTTTAGAATTCCTAATATCTATGAATGGGAATGTGAACTATAATTAATAAGCACCCTAGACTTTAAAAGGATAGATTTTTTTTTTAACAAATAAAATTATCCAATAAAACACAAAATTCAGTAAAAAAGGTATTCTGGAACACTGAGAAGCTCTCAAAAGTACCATTTTGTCTACAGAATCAGAAAACAAAATCAGTTTAAGAAACACAAGAGATAATAAGCACTAGCACTAAGAGTTTAAAACTTTTAAAGTACCTGATTTCCTTTTTGAGGAGTCTACAGTGGCCAATCAGGCATATAGACTAAAGACATGAATATGGACTTCGCCATTGAATTTTCCATTATTTTTATTTAAAATACTTAAAATTTATGGAGAAAGAGAAAAAAAGATATTATTGAATAATCATTTTTAAAGGAGTTCTGATTAATAGAGTAAAATGTATGGTAGTGGATTTCAAGAGTGTTCTTGGCAATCTTTTCTTTAAAGGGTTCGACAATGGTTTGCAGAAAGCACTGAGAGTAGGATGTTGGAGACTTAGTGTCAAGAGCATGGCCTTTGGAATGAGACACACTTTAGTTCAAGTCCCAGACTCACCACTTAACAGCAAAAGAACCTTGGGCATATTACTTAATATCTTGAAATCTTAATGCTTCTTATCTAATGGAATTGACTACTTTATTTTACAAATGTTTACGTAGTATTTATTATATGCTAGGTAATATTTTAAAATACTTTACAAATATTAACTCATTTAATCCTCACAGCACCCCAATGAGCTAGATGTGATTCATTATCGTCACCTTCACCTTCAGATGAGGAGACTGAGGTAGTGAGTTTCAGTGCTTGTGTCATGTCACATGTCTAAAAGTAGAAAAGTTAAATTTTAGATTAGGTACACAGAATGCCCAGTCATACTCATTAAATGTTAGCACACATTGCAATCATCACCATTGGAGTGACAGTAAATATACCAGATGAAAAAGTTGAAATCGAAAAGATGAGTGGTTAATTAAAACAAAATAAAATTTAACACAAAAATATGGGGTCCTATAACTAAATTCACAAAAAGAAGCCACATAATTTGCCAAATTATGATATGGTTGTCCCCAAAATAATAAAACAAACTTTGGCTGCACTAATGCAAATTAAGTAACCTAGAATGAACAATCATTCAGAGATGTATTATTAATTTTATATTCAGAATATCAGTTTAAAGAGACTGGAGTCAAACTGAAGAGAAATAAAAGGAAAAAAGCCTCCTCCCTCCCACAAAATACCAAGATTCAACTACCTGATATATATGTGAGGTACACTTTAGATTCAAACACAAATAGATTGCAAGCAAAAGAACTGAAAAAGACATACCGGGAAATCAATAAGCAAAAGAGAACTGGTATGGCTACACTGCTATCAGATACTATGCAATTAAAAATAAAAGTTGATTCTAAGACAAAGAAAAACAATTTTTAAGGAGAAAAATATCAATTCATAAAGATGATATAACAATTATCAATATACATACACCTAAAAACAGAGCTCCAAAATACATCAAGCAATATTGATAAAACTGAAGAGAGAAATAAAAAATTCAACAACAGGGGACTTCATTTAATACCTTACTTTCAATGATAAACAGAACAACTAGGTAGAAAATCAACAGGAAAATAAAAGACTTGAACAACATTATAAACCAACCAAATCTAACAGATCTAGAAAACATTCCATCCAACAACAGCAAAATATACATTCTTCTCAAGTGCACATATAATATTTTCCAGGATAAACTTTGTGTGAGGTCATAAAATAAGTCACAGTAAATTTAAAAGAATTAGGACTATACAAAATATGTCCTGTGACCAAAATTGAATGAAATAAAAAATCAATAACACAAAAATGTGGAAATTCTCAAATAAGTAGAAATTAAACCACACACTCTTAATTTAGTAGATATGTTGACATGAATAAGTGTGGAAACACACATACTAAAACCTAGAGTATGTACTTAGGGCAGGGTATTGAGAAACATTTATATCTATAAATGGCTATATTAAAAATGAAGATTTAAATTTAATAACCTGAACTTCTAACTCAAGAAACTAGAAAACCAAAGGAAATTAAACCGAACAAGCAGAAAGAAGAAAATAATCAATATTAAAGTAGAAATAAATAAATCAGAATTTTTTAAATAAAGACAAAAATCAATGCAACTTAAAGTTGGTTCTTTAAATAGATCAATAAAATTGATGAACATTAGCTAGACTGATCAAATAAAATAGAACCAGACCCATAGAGAACAAACTAATGGTTGCCAGAAGGCAGGGGATTTGGGGGGTGGATGAAAGAAGTGAAGGGATTAAGAAGTTCAAATTGGTACTTACAAAATAGTCACAGGGATGTAAAAGACAGCATAGGTAATATGGCCAATAATACTGTAATAACTGCATAGTACCAGGTAGGTGCTTGAAATATCAGGGGGTCATTTTGTAAAGTATATGATTGTCTAACCACTATGCCATACAACTGAAACTAATGCAAAATAATACCGAATGCAAACTGTAGTTGAAAAATTAAAATAAAAGAGAAGACTGAAACTAGTAAAATAAATTAAAGAAGAATCATTACTACCAACCTTAAAGAAATACAAAGAATTATAAGAGAATACTATGAATAAGTGTACACTAACAAATTAGAAAGCCTAAATAAAATGGAAAAACTCCTAGAAAGATAAGAATTACCAAAAAGTTCAATAAAAAAAAAAAGAAACAGAAAATCTAAATGGCCCTATAATGAGAAAAGAGGTTGACTTAATAATCAAAAAGACTATCCACAATAAAGAGCACAAGCCAAGATGGCTTTACTGGTAAATTCTACCTAACATTTAGAAAAGAATGAACACAAATCCTTAACAAACACCTCTAACCATTAGAAGAGGAGAGAATATTTCCAAACTCATTTTATTAAGCTAATATTATCCTCATAGCAAAATTAAAGACCACAAAAGAAAAACACATAAAAATATCTCAGTAAACAAACACAGCAATCTTCCAGAAACTAATACCAAATTAAATTCAGCGCCATATAAAAAGGAGTATATACCATGATTATGTGTGATTTATTTCAGGAATGCAAGGTTGGTTCAACTTATGAAAGTCAATGTAATATACCATATTAAAAAAATAAAGACAAAGACCATATGTTCCTATTTAAATATAGAAAAGACATTTGGCAAGATTAAATATCAAAATAAAAACAAACAAACATACTAGGACTATAAAGGAGCGCCCTCTAGCTGATAAAGGGTATCTATTAAAACCCCACATCATTCTCAATGGTGAGAGACTGAAACCTTTCTGTTTAGATCAGGAACACACCACTTCCACTGACAGGTAGTACTGCAAGTTCTAGCCCGGGTAATTAGGTGAGGATAAAACAAAATAAAATAGGGATATCCAGATTAAAAAGGAAGCAGTCAAACAATCTCTATTTGCAGCAGGCATCATCTTATAAACAACAAAAGCCTAAGGAAACAAATAAAAAAAATCCCTAGTAGACTAATAAATTGAGCAAGGATACAAAATTATTTTAGAGTGCTTCCTGATTTGATTATTTATTTATTTTTTATTGTTGTTCAAGTACAGTTGTCTCCATTTTCACACCCCGCCCCTCCATCCCAGCCTCCCACCCTTGAACCTACCCCCTTTGGCTTTGTCCATGTGTCCTTTATATGTTTGACCCTTGATGGGCCTTCTCCAATTTTCCCCCATTATCTTTCTCCCCTCTCCCCTCTAGTTACTTCCAATTTGTTCTTTAATTCAAGGTGTCTGGATATATTTTAAAAATCATTTATAATAGTATATAAAATAATAAAATACTTAGAAATAAATAAAAGAAAAGAATACAAAACGTATTCTGAAAACAAAAGTCATTGTTAAAAAATATTAAAGATCATAATAAAAGGAAAGACATTCCATATTTATGGTTGGGATATACCCTACTAAAATGCAAGCTGCTTTTTTTTCTTTATTGATAAGTTGATTCTAAAATTCATAGGAAAATGCAAGGGCCCCAGAATAGTCAAAACAATCTTGAAAAAAGAACAAAGGTGGAAAACCCACACTTCCTAATTTGAAACTTATTGAGAAGCTACTGTAATCAAGATGGTGTAGTTTTGGCATAAGGATAGACACACAGATCAATGGAATAAATTAAAGAGTCAAAAAATAAAGTATTACATTCATAACTGACTTTTAATAGGCTGCCAATATAATTCACTAGGGGAAAGAAAAGTCTTTTTCATATATGGTGCTGTAATAACTGAATATTCACATGCAAAAGAATAAAGTTACATTCCTACCTTACACGATGTACAAAAATTAACTCAAAATGAAGAAAACACTTAAATGTAATAGCTAAAATGGTAAAAATCTTATAAAACATATAGTAGTAAATCTTTGCATCCTTGGAATTGGACAACTATTATGTCAAATCTTAGTATGACACCAAAAAGATGGAAAAATCAGAAGAAAATTAAATTGGACTTTATCAACATTAAAATTTTTTGTGCTTCAAAAAATAACATCAAGAAAAGGAAAAAGAAACTCACAGAATGGTGTAAAACACTTGCAAAACATATATCTGGTGAGAATATTGTATCTAGAAAATATAAGAACTCTAACAACTCAAAAATAAAAAAATACCCAATAAAAATATGAGCAAAGAATTTAAATAGACATTTCTCCAAAGAAGATATATGAAAGGCCAATAAGGCATGTAAAGATGATAAACATCATTAGTCATTAAGGAAATGCAAATCAAAATCACAACAAGGTACTCTCTTCACACCTACCTGGATAACTATAATCTAAAAGACAGACAATAGCAAATGTTGACAAGAATGTGGAGAAATTGGAACCCTCACACCTTGCTGGTAGGAATAGAAAATGGTGCAGACACTGTGGGGAAAAGTTTGGGGTCCCTCAAAAAGTTAAAAATAGAGTTACCATGTGATCCAGCAGTTCTACTTCTAGGTATACACCTAAGAGAAGTGATAAGTACACAGAGACAAAGTAGATTAGTACTTTCAAAGGCTAGGGAGAGAGGGGAGTCAGGGATAACTACTAATAGGTATAGGATTTCCTTTTGGAGTGACAAAAACGCTCCAGAATTAGAGAGTAGTGACAGTTTCACCACTCTGTTAATATACTAAAAATAAGTGGATTATATATTTTAGGAAAATAAAAAATGAAATTTAAAGAAAGGAAATAAAAGAATGACCATGATGTTATACAAGTGAGATTTGGAGACACCAGAAACATTTAGTCCAGAGAAAAGTAAAGACTGATTGAAGACATGGCCACTGTCTAAAACACTTTAAAATCATTGTGTAGATATATTAATATATTTTCTAATCATGCCCAAAAGTATTGTATAAAGGAACCTGATACCTCCTACATATGGGCTCCATGTTATACTTCTTTATGCAGACTCACCAACAGCTCAAAACCCACCAACCCCACACTCAAATTTCTATACCTCCAACCACTTTAAGTACTGATCAGATAAGCATATGTTTAATCATACCTTACAAAACTGCTCCTAATACTTGATAGACATAGTGAACACAAACACTGGTGCTATTTTTAGAAATCCCGAGCCTCTACTGCCCTTTGAAACTCTGACCCAGAAACTCCCCATCTTGCTACAGGGTGACATCACATAGACACATAATCCCTCTAATTCTCCTCTCTCCCAGGAGCTCTCTTTCCTTCTTCCCCTTTTGTGTGGTGATCCTGCCCCAACCTGACTCTAGAAGGTCAGCTGTAAGGGGCTTTCCCTTTCATGCAACCTGCCCAAGAGCCACCCAAATAAAGCACCCTCATGTTCTTTCTTTGATCTATCACCAGATCCTTCAACTCACCACAAAGGGGTTACATCGTTTGACTGAAACTATATTTTGACTCAACATAAAAGAATGACTAATAGTAAAATGTGGTCAAATACAAATATGTAGTGATTTGCCTGTCATAAAAAGTATTCATGTTTTGGTGGACAACTACAACATCTTTGGAGCAAAGATGCTCTAAAAAAGAAATAGCGCCTAGATAAATTATTTGGACTAGAAGAATGTTCGTATAACTCAAAACCTAATTTTTTTAATCCTAGAAAATAATTAATGACCAAGATATTTTCCAGTTTGGATTGGTTACTGCACCAGTAGACCAAATAATTTAATTTAACTATAGCCTACAACTTATTTTCCTACTAGAAAATTAGGAAGATCCAATAGTTGAAAAATGACAAAATATAATTCACCAATTGTTATTACATGTTTGTATTAATAATGCTAAACTTCATGAAGACAACATATTGATGATTTCTAACAATTTGTTAGTACAAAATAGTATTAGAGTTCCAATGTTAATGGTAAAAGCTACATTTAGTGAGTGTAAATAATACTATGAGACTATTAAAGACACAATAATCAGCTACCAATGTTAATTATACCAATTTTTTATTATATAAAACAATTTACACTGGCCAGGAGGCCCAGTTGGTTGGAGCATCATCCTGTACACCAAAAGGTTGCAGGTTGGATTCCTGGTCAGGGCACATACCTAGGTTGTGGGTTCGATCCCCAGTAGGGGCATGTATGGAAAGCAACCAATCGATGTTTCTCTCTCACACTGATGTTTCTCTCTCTCTCTTTCTCCCTATCTCTCTCTTTCTTTTCCTCTCTTTCTAAAATCAATAAACATTTACTCAGGTGAGGATTAAAAGATTTATATTTGGGGTTTGAAACATAAAACAAAGATCACGATAACTTTTAAATAAAATAATTGTTAAATACTTACTATATATTTTAACATGAGAATAAAAATATAAAGATAATTTTCAGTTACTTACATAAAAGCATATACCTAACTTCCCAGACAGAGCTTAGGTTAGTGTAGGAATTTGAAGCAAGATATTCCAGGTCTTTCATAAATGTAAGCATTTTATTACTACAGTAAAGTTTGTTACTTTGTAGATCTGAAAAGATTAACTGGGCATTGGTAAACCACCACTTTAATATTTTTGAGCCTTCCTGCAGAGGAAAATTCTGTGATTTAATGTAGAGGCAGATGTTCAAAGCTCTAAATCTTATATTTAATTTTTAGGCTATTGTACCAACCTTAATTATAAAAAATCTAATGGAAGCCTTTAGTGATTTGAAACTGAAAACTTGGCCTGTTTTGTGTTAGGTTTAACAGTTCTAATTAGGGTCAATCCACCTTACAAAAGTGAGGTATAGGACATAATTAATCATTGTAAAGCACTTTTTAAAATACCAAATGCTACAGAAATGTCAAATAATAAGCTTAAGTACTACAAAAGTTAACTATTAAATAAAAATTTAATTTTCTTTGAGAACAAATTACTCAATAGCAAAAATCTATTTCCCCTAAGTTGTAGATAGTTGTAGTCATTACTGCTCTTATAGAATTTTAACAAGGTGGTTTAACTGTAGAACTAATAGATATTATCACAATATCACTAAGACTAAGAACACAAAGAAATATAAGCAAAGTTGCAGAATATTAGCTTAGAAATAAACACTGCAGATTACCTCTGATCTTCTGTCTAACCCTGTATATGTAATATTGTATATTTTTATCTGTTTCTTTGAGCACATATTTAATTCTGTCATATTCTTACAATGGCCATGTTCAATAATATATGACTTCAGGAAAAATCAGGAAAGTAATATATAACGTAGCTGTACAATGCATATTCTGCTTTCTTAAATAACAAAAACATGGGTGAGGTACATCAGATACCAATAAACCAAATTCAGTGGCTTGTAACACAGTGTGAAATTATGTCATTAGTCAGACTTATCTTTTTAGACAAGGAAGAGATAACTTGAATTTGTGCCTTTAATTTGGGATAAGCATCAGCAATGGCAGGGTAGGTTTATAAGGATGTATATAATTTGAGCCTCGTAATTCAGGTAGGCTCTGATGACAGAAAAGACAGAAGCAACTGACTAGCCAAGCCATATTTGCCTTTTATTTTAATACTATAAACTTACTAAAATAATATTAGCATAAACAAATAAAACTTCTTCTTTACAAAAAAGATTGTAGAATTTGAAATACCACTTAAAAATAAGAATGAGTGCCAAGAAACATCCTAGAATGTGGCAAGAGTTTCTTTGTCTGCTTGTTTTCATTGTTACCTCAAAGATTCACTTCATATCTGAAACAATTCAAGGACTGCCCTACTCAGCAGTAGGACTTTGCAGAGCTTGCTCAGAAGCTGGCAGTGTTAGTTTTTCATTATCTAAACTGACAGCCTCAACTTCATCACTATAGGTTTCACTGGAGTAACATTCAAACTATTTAATGACTATTATGGTCATCACACAATACCGAAGAATCAGAACAAATGCTGGACACAGTGCTACAGCACAGCCTTGGAGGTCCTCTGTAGTTCCAGGAGTCTTCTTTCAGTTGGGAAAAATTTCTCACTTCTGACAGAGGAGCAGAGACTAGCAGAGGTGGTGAAGTAGTTATCTGAGTGGTTCTGGCTGGCTAGTTACCCACAATTTAGAAACAAATAAATAATAAAATAAACAAAACTATTGATATGACATATGGTTCATATAAAAAGAATGGCTTGCACCACATCACTATAACCTGGTAGCCAAGGAGAGTGGACTGGAATGCACATGCATGAGTAATGACAACTTCACTGTACTAGTCAGTGGGGGTGGTAGACACTTTGAGTGAGCATGTGTACTGTGTGGCCATCACATTCAAAATGACTGAGCCAGTAGACCAATGAATCTGCATCACATCTTGTGTTAAGCTTGAATATTCCTCTGTGGAAACTATTTGGATGATTCAGAAGGCTGCAGCTATGGGCAACTGGTGATTAGCAGCTTCATCAAGACAACGTGCCTGCTCACGCATGATGTCTTGTGCAGAATTTTTGGCGAAACACCAAATCACTCAGGTGATTCAGCTCCCCTACAGCTCCCCTACAGCTCCCCTATAGATTTGGTGCCCTGCCACTTCTGGTTTTCCCCAAACTAAAATCACCTTTGAAAGGGAAGAGATTTCAGAGCAATGCTAAGAGTCAGGAAAGTATGGCAGGGCAGCTGATGGTGGATGCGAGAACTGTGTGAGGTCCCAAGTTGCCTACTTTGAAGGGGACTGAGGTATTATTGTCCTATGTGCAATGTTTCTTGTACCTTGTATCTTCTTCAATAAATGTCTCTATTTTTCATATCACATGGATGGATACTTTCTGGACAAACCTTGTATTAAAGGGACTTGGCAGATGTGACTAAATTAAGACCCCTGAGAAGGATAGATTATCTTGAATTGTCAGAGTGGGTCAAATCTAATCAAATGGTCCTTACAGGTGGAGAACCTTTCCTGGATGTGGTCAAAGGAAGATCTAACTACAAAAGAAGGGTCAGAGAGATGCTATATTGCTGGCTCTGAAGACGAAGATAGCCATGAACCAAGAAATGTGGAAGACTCTAGAAGGTAGAAAAGACAAGAAAACATTCTCTCCTAGAGCTTCAAAAAAGACCATAAGATTATAAACTTGTGTTGCATAAAACAACTAAGTTAGTCATAATTTCTTAGGACACCAACTGAGAACTAATATAAGCACTACACCTGGTGCTTTAGAAACATCTCAGTTAATCCTTAACACAACCCTTTGAGGTAGGAATTATAATTGTTATTGATTTAAATATGAGAGTACTAGGATTTATTCAGGTTATGTAGCTTTTCCAAAGTTATGCAACTTGTAAAAATCAAGCCAGAATTTGATCTGACTCCACTTCTGTGTTCTTGACCTGATGCTTCAGGACTTTTTGCTCCTATGCTAGGTGCTTTGGAGGATAACAAAAAACAGAATCTAGGTCTTTCATTGTCTGTTGTAATGAGTAGGTTCGAGTTCTGTAACTCAAATCTCTGATGTATTTTCCTCATTTTTGTAGGAATTTTCCCCATCATGAAGTCCTCATAGGAAACAAAACAAGGATTAATTCAACCTTGACTTTAGAAACAATTCTTATATATTTATCATAACCTGAATTTTTATTTCTTACCTACATGTCTGACAGGAAGAATGGAATACCTAGAAAAGACCCAGGAAATTGATAAGGAACATATATGTATAGAAAAATTTGGACAGGTTGAACATGCACCTGAGGACACTTACAAGATGAATTATGCATCTTTTCTGAGTCAGAACGGACTTCCGGTCAAGATGGAGACATAGGTAGACACACTGTGCCTCCTCGCACAACCAAAATAAGGACAACAACAATTTAGAAACTACAAACAACCAGATATGACAGAAAATTGAGCTGTATGAAAGTTGGACAACCAAGGAGTTAAAACATACACATTCATCCAGACTAGTAGGAGGGGTGGAGTCGGGTAGCTGGATAGAGAGGGGTTGTGGCACAAAAAGTGGTGGCACTGGACGCTAAATGCATCCCGGGTGCGTAAGGCATCCTGAGCACAAGACTGCAGTGGGCAGACCCTGGGCACACAGGTGGCTGGCAGACCCAGCGAGGTTGTGACAGTGAAGTGAGGCACTGCGTGCAAGGCGCCTAGCTGTCCGGGCCACATTTGCACCCAGACAAACCAGGCGAAATTGGTCAGTAAGACAGACTGCAGCCCAGGGTCCCAGAGCCAGGAAATAGAACCTCGGGACACTGATTTAAAACACCTGTGGGGGTTGAGGCGCAGGGAGAGACTCCCAGCCTCACAGGAGAGTGCACTGGAGAGACCCATGGGGTCCTAGAGCATACACAAGCCCACCCACATGGGAATCAGCACCAGAAAGGTCCAGTTAGCTTGGGGAGCAGCGGAAGAGACTGAAATCTGATGGAGAGAGCCAAGCAAGGAAGCACCACTGTTTCCTCTCGGACCCTACCCCCACATACATTACAGCCCAGTGACTGGGTTGCCCACCCTGATGAACACTTGAGGCTCTACCCCTCACTACATAATAGATGCAACCAGACCCCCCCCCCAAAAAAAAATGGCTCAAACGGAAGTACAAATCAAAGCTCCAGATAACCAACCTATCAGATGCACAGTTCAAAGCACTGGAGATCAGGATGCACACAGAATTGGTTGAATTTTGTTGCAAATTAGATGAAAAAAAGGAAGGCCAAGATAAGAGAAATGAAGAAAATGCACAGGGAACCAATAGTGATGGGAAGAAAACTGGGACTCAAAACAATACAGTGGACCAGAAGAGAGAAACACCCAAACAGAAAAGAATGGAGAAATATGATTTTTAAAAAATGAAGAGAAGCTTAGGAACCTCCAGGACATCTTTAAATGTTCCAACATCCGAATTATGGGAGTACCTGAAGGGAAAGAGGAAAAGCAACAAGTGGAAAAGTTATTTGAACAAATAATAAAGGAGAACTTCCCCATTCTGGCAAACGAAATAGACTTCCAGGAAGTCCAGGAAGCTCAGAGAGTCCCAAAGAAGTTGGATCCAAGAAGAAACACACCAAGGTACATCATAATTACATTAGCCAAGGTAAAAATGAAGGAGAGAATTCTAGAAGCAGCAAGAGATAAGGGGACAGTTACCTACAAAGGAGTTCCCATCAGGCTGTCAGCTGATTTCTCAAAAGAGACCTTACAGGCAAGAAGGGGCTGGAAAGAAGTATTCCAAGTCATGAAAGGCAAGGACCTACATTTAAGATTGCTCTGTCCAGCAAAGCTTTTATTTAGAATGGAAGGGCAGATAAAGTGCTTCTCAAATAAGGTCAAGTTAAAGGATGTTGGGAACCACCCTGCCTGGTATCAGAAGCTGTAACACCTGCCTAGGCTAAGGCTGAGGGAACGACCTTGGAACTGTAAGCCAGCAAGGAGACAAAAGTTTATCTTCCTGGCAGGAATGCCGCTCCTGCTCCTTTTACTTCACCCTGCCTGAACCCCAGTGCTTGGTCGGTTAGCCAATGACAGGTAAGATTCCCCAAGGGGAGAACAGCCTAAGACAGGCACAATCATGTGGGAGGCACCCAAGGAAGGACTTTGGGGGCTACTGCAAAAAGGAGGTGAGGAACCCTCACCCCTTGGCTGTGACAAAGCCTGAGTGCCCATTGCATCCACAAGAAAATCTCCTTATTTCTTGGGTGCCTTAGTTCCCCTTCCTCCACCTAAGCCTGAAACAATGACAGGGTGGTGCAGCCCTGTACTAGAAAGGGCGGGTTCCCCGGGTGATCAGGCCTAAGAAAGAATATGTAAAATCCTGTGAAACCTGCTTTGTTTAGAATGCTCTCAATTGAATGAGAAGGATCCAAGGAGGAAGTAAGTTTGTTCCTCAAAGTTTTACAGCTCTTTGACCCTGACTCAAAGTAGGTCCTCAGAGTTCCTTGTTATTTGATCCTTACTTCCCTGCAATGAGTAATGAGCTTTACCTGAATTCTTGTACAAACGAACCCAATAAAAGCCCTGCTGGGACAGGAGAACACGCGCCCTCCCTAGCAAGGGTGGCCACTCCATCCCTACTTCTCCACAGAAAATTGCCTGTTTCTGTATATGTTCATTTCTCGTGTGTCGACAAGCCATCCGCAGCGTTCCACAGTCACTGCCGGTCAGTGATCACACATCAAAAGGAGTTCATCATCACCAAGCCCTTACTATATGAAATGTTATAGGGACTTATGTAAGAAAATGAAAATAAAAAACATGTATAGTAAAATGACAGCAAACTCACAATTATTAACAATCACACCTAAAACAGAAACAAACTAAGCAATCAACTAGAACAGGAACAGAACCACAGAAATGGAGACCACATGAAGTGTTAGCAACAGGGGAGTGGGAGGAGGAGAAAGGGGGAAAAGGTGCAGAAAATAAGTAGCATAAATGGTAGGTAGAAAATAGATAGGGGGAGGGTAAGAATAGTATGGGAAATGTAGAAGCTAAAGAACTTATAACACATGGACATGAACTACAGGGGGGAATGTGGGTGGGAGAGGGTGTGCAGGGTGGAAGGGAGTGAAGGGGGGAATGGGACAACTGTAATAGCATAATCAATAAAATATATTTAAAAAATAAATATACATCTTTTCTGCTTGATTCCACCATTTAAAAATATTCTTAAAATTGCAAGTTCTGGCAGACATACAAAAGAGGAAAGTTTGTTTATAAGGTATATATTTAAGCACAGCCTTGTTAAATTGTTTAGGAGTTTCCTGGGTCATTGCTCAGCTTCATGCCTGAGACTTAGATGTGCTTTATTTAAATTCCAGTTTCCTCATTTTCTTGGGTGCCTACTGCTCAGTATGCTCTAGTAGCAGCATTAATTTCTCACAATGATTGTAATCCAACACATTTCTATATTGCTTGCCCCTCCCCTAGTCTCTACCCCTTCAAATGTCTTGCTGCTCAATACCCTAGCATTGTTAAAATGGATTATGATACCCTATACCTCCCCTTTGGGAG
Source organism: Tonatia bakeri (assembly GCA_004024845.1). Classification (NCBI taxonomy): domain Eukaryota; kingdom Metazoa; phylum Chordata; class Mammalia; order Chiroptera; family Phyllostomidae; genus Tonatia; species Tonatia bakeri. The sequence goes on from PVIA01008629.1 coordinate 22,515, forward strand.
CTTTCTGGAATAGAATTTGGGCTATTTCTGCCTTACTTCCCCTATCTGTAAAATAAGGAACTCATTCATTAAGACATATAGTTGAAGTACAAACTCTGGTGAAACTCCATTTGCCAGCAGATTTCAATTTTTACAAGAAAAATTTAGCTAATATGAATAACCTTAAAAAAAAGAACAAGCAGATTCAAACATCATTTGAACATTTGCATTATTAATGGCCATGAATTATAAAGATTATGAGAATGGAGCTGATATCTATCCCTAATCAATAAATCTTTTACTTCTTTCCTTCGCAATATTTTAATCAGGCTCACGTTTAAATATTTTATTCACAAAAATACAAATGGCTACATTATAGGATTACTAGAAATAGGGATGTTTTCCAGACTCAGGCTTAGAATTCATACGGGGTTCTCTTGTTGCCTGAGTTTCTAAGAGATCAAAGTACTACAAAGATGTCTTTATCTTTTGTTCTACGATATAAGTCAGAAACCTTGTCAAGAGCCTTGCCACCCAGTAAGATGGGCGAGAGAAAGTCCTCCATCAGAGAGAAGCTTAGTAGAGCTCCCATTGGATTATCAGCAGGAGGGCTCCTTTTGTCTCTGTTTCCAAAAGATTGCCTGAGGGACCACTGGGGAATAGGTTAGATGTTCTGCTGTGGAATACAGGACAGATGGAGTTTGTCCTTAGTTACAGGGCAAATGGACACTAGCTTCCACCTCAGGATAGGGACAAGTAGAGCAAATGGCATTCATTTTGGAGAAAGCAGCTGTATTGCTTGAATATAATAACTATGAATAAAACCAGCATTTCTATGCTTAATGATAGTATCAATGCTTCATGTTTAGGCATTGGATTTTTTAATATAAAGCATTTGAAATATTTTATCCAGGAATTAATCAAACCAGAAAGCAGGTAGAGTCTGAGATTCTGCAAACTCTTTTAAAAAAAATTAGTTTTCAATTTGATTTCTAGCTTCATATAAAATAACAAAAAAAATAATGCCAGAGAATTCTCCACATTTTTGTATTTTGAGATCTATATTCAATTTTATGTTGCAAAATATAAAGAGTGTTTCCAGCTGGCTAAACCTGTAAAGCAATGAATCCCGATGAATGCCTCTTCTGAGAAGAATGCCACCCACAGAACAATAATGTAAATATAGATAGATACAATTAAAGCAAATATGACCCACTAACTCCAGATTAGTGTAGGAAGTCTGGGCTATCCTCTAGTTGATATTACTGATTTTCTTGAATATGGACAATGATCTTAAGTAAAATATCTACTTTAATAGTACCTCCCATTTTATGAAATAATAATGAGGATTATTTTTCTTTCTATTTATTAGGATTGTGCTTAAAACTTAACGATCCAAAATTTGCAGTGTTTGTGTGTCTTATAACAAGGCAAATAACTGTAACAGGGTCCAGCCAAGAGGGGGACTCCACACAGGGATTTGAAATGGGGTCCAGAACTCAAGGTGTTCAGGAAATATTAGGAAGTCCTCACCACCACCACCACCACCCCCCCCACCCCCACCCCCCGGCCAGGTGTGGATTGGGGGAAGGGACACGTGGAGCAGGGCCACTGAGAGCTGTTTTGCACAGCAACAGCTTTGCAGTTAACCTCTGGTGTGGTTATTTAACATATCTATAACCTTTAACTGGTTGCATAAGTATGTTAAATAGCTGTGGCCACACTCTGAGTCAGGGTAATGGAAGTAACTTCCCCACCAAGACGTAACTGGGAGGCAGGTCCCCCAAGTTACAGCACCTGCGTGGGCGCTTGGAGATGACTGGCTCCATGACATGGGGCCAGGCCTGCTCAAACTCATGATGGGAGTCCAGTAAAGCTGGAAGGATATGAGAGGGCTAGCAAGTGTGGCTGATGGTGAGAGGAGTCAGAAATGGGGCTGCAGAGGAAGATTGGCGCAGATATTTAAACCCAGTCACAGCAGCCATTGAGGAAGGAGAACCACTTGGTCTACTCCCACAGCCCTGTGAGAGAGAATCACCATGTGGCTTTAGCAGAGAACCACCACTCGGCTTTGGCAGAGATCCTGGCGACACAGCTGGTGGTGCTGGGAACCGAGGGAGGCCTGCCAGCTGAGACAGATTACTGGGGAGAACTGGGGGCTGGCTGAGCCAAGGACTTCTATTTCTTTTCCTGAGATATGGTACTCTAGACTGGGCAAAGGGGGAATGAAGGACTGTGTGTGTTTGTGGGTGTTTTAAGGGACTTTGGGATTTTGATGAAGACAGTAGGTCACTACTTTGAGTTTTTATAGCATTAAATAAACATTTCCTTTCCTTTTCATGAATCTCTGGCATTGAGAAACATCTTTCCTCTGGTGGTGGACATAACGAACCTCAGGGGGTTCCGTTCGGTAATAGTATATCATCCCAGGTCCCCCCTCTTTGTTCTGTAACATAACCACCTGCTAGGTGTTATATAAATTAAACAACGATTTTCAAAAAAATAGTCCACGGAACACCTGCCTCAGAATTGTCAAGGGTGATGGTCAAGCTTCTGGGACCCACCTAGATCTATTAATTCAAAATATTTTGGAAATTAAGTCCAGGAATCCTAACTATCCAAAAGCACTTAAGATTATCTTTATGCATTCTAAAGTCTAGAAGCTACTAAACAAGATTTTGATAAATCAAGGAGGACTTTTAAGATCACCAATTCTAGGATTTTATGACCAAACTAGAAACAAAGCCATATACTGAATAAGCTATGTAGTATTAAATTAGTAATATTATTATCTTTGTAAGCAGAATAATTAAAATATGAGAACAGATTTAGGCAATTTACTATCTTCATAAAAACATACAGACAGTAACAGATGAAGTCAAAACAGTTTTTTTATATTCAGTTTTAAGTAGATTGAGCAAAATTAAATGAATCAGGAAACTTAATCAGGTTTTAGTCATCCACTTACTCTCTTCCTCTTAACAGGAACTTCTCTTAACTAGAGGCATTGAGCTTCTGTGGGTGTATTAAAACCAAGAAGTACAAAAAAATCATGAGCCCTGTGATAGATAATATGTTATTTGAAAAAATAACTCTTCTTTCTAAAACAACTTATATAAAACAGGCACCATGTCACCTTCCTAGGTGACTCTTTTTAACCTGCAGGTTAAGAGAAAAAGGGTACTAATCTCTGTTCTTATATGATATTTGGGGGGGTGGGGGGGGAAGGATAGATTCCAGAGGCAGTGAGAAAAATTATCTGAAACAATGAAAGAATTACATATTTTTCAACTCCAAGAATATACACTAAATAGTGATGTGTATATTTAATAGTGATTATCTTAGGGTACTAAGGTAGAAGTGTTTTTTATTTTCTTTGTTAAAATTTTCTGTGTATTCTCAAATTTTACAACAAAGCTAAATACTTTTCTTATTTAAACAGAGCTGTAAAAAGTAACAATCGAAAAAATGGTCAGTTATTTAGGAAAATACATCTCTGTGAGTTATTTTTAAAAAAAGAATATCAGGTAAGTATGAGAATCCAAAGAAGGTAAGGGGCTGCAGAGCCAAAGAAACATCAATAAGGAAGAGGAGAGAAAACGATGTAGGGCAACGGAAACCAACAGCAAAGATGGAGCATCAGTGCTGGCATATACACTTTTTGATGTTCCCTTCAGTATTCAAAGGCCCAGAGCATGGTGCATACACCTCAGGGCTTACTGGTGAAAGTGAAGTGGAAGAAATAAAAACTTTATGAGTAATTTAGCACATCATTTTAGAGGGCTATTACCCAAGAAATAAAATAAATTATGCTCACACAGATGCATGTTAGCATAGTTCAAGAAAAATCTGGAAATATGGTATATTTGTATCACAAATGATGCTAGAAGAGGAAAATAATTCAAAAGTACCAAGTACCAAGAGCTCTGGCAATTATGTCATAGCTGGTTATGGAGAGAAAAGTGGAGGAATAAGGGGGAAAGGATCAGAAAGTGAGTCCTTCAAATGCTTAGATTTTCATTTGTTTGCTTTTTTTTTTTTAAGAATACGTGTTAAGGATGGACTGAACTTTGGATAAATGCTCCAAAAGATTGACACAGATCTGTAAGTTGGTATCAGGATAAAATATAGAACAAATAAGACTTGGTAGAAAAAATATTTAAAGCAATAGTTTATAAAGGAAAGAGGGATACAGAGAGAACACAAAGGAATTTTCACTGCTAAGAATATGATGGTTCATATATTCTGATGGGTACTCCCACTACAACACAAAAATATACCTTCTTTCCTTGATTCCTTTCTTTTGAATTCATTTTTTATTGTTTCATTTTCCTGTACATAGTTTCAATTATTCATCCTTTTACTATTACTTTAGATGTTTCCCTAAAGTTTACATCTATCCTTGACTTATACAAATCTAACATATATTATCTTCCCAGACAATTGAAACATTAAAATACACAATTAACTTCCCTACCAGTTTAAATTTTATGATATTTTAACAGAACATTATTATTATTGTTTAGTACAATCAAGGTTCACTTACATTTACCCATGTTTTATGTTTCTACTACTCCTTTCATTATTTCCTTTATGTCCACACTGCCATTTGCCATCATTTTCCTGTCGCTTGAAGAACCTTGCTAATCTTTTCTTTAGTACTGTTCTGATACTGATGAATTTTCTGTCTTCCCTGTTCTGAAAATGTGTTTATCTCAATTTATGAAAGATATAACTTTCAAAGTTAGCACTTACTTTCTTGTGGCATTTTGAAGAAGTCATTACATGGCCTTCTGGCTTCTATCCTGTATGGTAACAAGACAACTGCTGGTATTGTGGTGGCTCCTTTGATGATGTTTTTCTCTGGGTGCTTTTAAGATTTTGTCTTTGCATTTGCTTTCTATCCATCATTCTAGTGTATGCCTAGTTATGAATTTCTTCATTTGTATCTTACTTAGGGTTGATAGTACTTCCAAAATCTGTGGTTTGATGTTTCTCATCAGTATTCTCAGGATAATTTTTTCAAATACTGTTTTTAGTCCATTCTCTCTCCTCTTCCTCTAGGACTTAATTGCACCTATGGCATGCATTCTCATTGTATAATCTGTGTTTCTTAAGATCTTTTCTACACAGATCATCTTTTGTGTCTTCATACTACATACTGGGTACCTTCTGACCTAACTTCTAATTCACTAATTTTTTTTTCAGCTTTTTAATCTGCCTTTAGATCTGAATATGGGGCTCTCAATATTTAACTCAGTGATTGTACTTTTCTGTTCTAGACTTATCCCCTTGATTCTTTTTTCTAGTTTCCATTTTTATACTGAAATTTTTAATCTTGTTATTTAATCCCTTGAACATACTAGATAAGTATTTAAAGTCTTTCTCTGATTCTAATTTCCCTGTTTAACATGTACATGTAATAGTCCAAACACATTTTTTATGAGCCTTTAAAGCATGTTGTGGAAATCCCACTTCTAGCTATTAAAGTAAAGCTTATTTCAAACTAACCCTCTTGCTGAGACTAACCCTAAGATACTACAACAGAAAACAAGCAAACCAACAAAATCCTAATTGTCTGAAGGCTTTGGAAAGCAAGCAAAGCAGCTGGGACTTGGGGGACTAAGATCCTAAGAAAAAAAATTTCAAGGAGTGAATGCTCTAATCACCACATTTTTCCCTTTCAAGATATATACAACTTTGTATCACAGGTGATAGAGGTCAAACAAAATATGTAACCTAGAGCCCAGATTGGACCTGGGGAAGCAAAAACTGGTGTTCAGCGCTACTAAGGAAGGTAAACCTTGAAGGACTAAGATACAAAAACAGAAGAACTAAAAAGAAGTCAGCTAACATTCTGTAAGTACTTTTCCCAATGGCAGTTCTAATTTCTAAATTGCACATGTATAAAGCAAAATTAATCAGCAATATATAAAATGGTAATTTATTAGAAAAGTTGGGTTTGTTCCAGAAGTATAAAATAAGTTTAATATTAAAAACAATTCAGTATGGTTCACCACGTTAACAAAATATGGTGTAAAAATCATATGATCATTCCAGAAATGCAGAAAAAGTGTTTTATAATTTCAACTCCTGGCTCTTACTGGATAGTTCAGTTAGTTAAGCGTTGTCCCTATTTGCCAAGGTCTGAACTCTGGTCAGGGCACACACAAGAATCAACCAATGAATACATAAACAAGTGAGACGACAAACTGATGTTTCTCTTTCCCTCCCACTCTCTCTCTCAAATCAATTTTTAAAAATTCAACTCCTTCATGACAAAAGCTTAATAAGCAAATAAGAAGAAAACTTCCTTAATATGATAAATTTATCTACAAAAGACTTTCAGCAAACAATATATTTAATGATGAAATATTAAAGGCTTTCCCACTGAAATGTAAAAAAGGATGTGTGCTACCTTTCTATGAAAACTTCTATTCAATATATTGTACTTGAATTCCTAACTAGTGCAACCAGGAGAAAAAACAAATTGAAGGTGTGAGAATCAAAAAGAAAGAAATAAACATATTATTATTCAGAGATGACAAAATTATGTACATAAGAACTCTAAAAGGAGTACAAACAACTATTAGTATTAGTAATCAATTTTATTTCTGTATACAAATAAAAAGCACCCAGAAATAAAGGTTTTAAAGTATTATTGAAATAGCATCAAAACATTGAAAACTTAGAAATAAATCTAATAAAATATGTGTAAATGTCTAACAGAAAATCATAGCACATCACTGACAGAAAATAAATACCTAAAAAAGTGTTAGTGGGTTAGAAGACCTTACATTGTAAAGATGTTAGTTCTTTCCACATTGATACGTAGATTCAACACCAATCAAATTGATTCACCAATCTATAGATTCAATGCAATCAAAATTCCAGCAGGTTGTTTTTAGGCATAAATAAACAAGCTCATTTAAAAATTTATATAGAAATACAAAACTTTGAGAATAACAAAAACAATTTGAAGAAAATAAAGTTGAAGAATTTATAGAACATACTATTAAAACTATGATATATTAGTACATGGATAGAAAGCAGACAAATGAACACAGTAATATATATTCAATATATACTTCCATCTGATTTCTGTCAAAGCTGCCTCTGCAAAACACTACAATCAAATAAATATACATATGAAAATAATGTATCTCATACCTATACACAAACCAATTCTAGATGGATCAAAGAAATAATTTCTAAAGAAAACAAAGAATACCTTCATGACCTTAGACTGGACAAAAATGTCTTAGTCACAAAACAAAAAAAAGTAACTATAAAGGAAAAGGCTAATAAATTAGACTTTATTGAAATGAAAACCTTGTTTTTCTACAAAGGTGTCATTAGCAGAGTGAGAAGACAAGCCACATAAGGAGAGAAAATATTTAAATACCTGTATATTTGACAAGGATGAGTATTTACCATTTAAAAAATGCTTATAAATCACTAATAAAAAGAAAACATTTGTTGAAAATATAAAAAGACAAATGAAAACTTCAAGTGTTCCAGCCAAGATGTAGGCAGAGGTAGTCGCACTGTCCCTCCTCGTGCAACCAAAACTAAGGACAACAAAAATTGAGAAACAAAAAACAACCAGAACAGAGACAAATGAAGTGAACACAAGTCTGACTACCGTACATCCAGATTGGTAATGAGGGGCGGAGTCAGAGGCCTATGGAGAGGGGTTGAGGGGTCCTGGCAGGAAAAAGTGGTGGCTGGCAGATGTGGGCAGGTGCGCAGGGTGCAGATGGCAGTTGGCAGACCCCAGAAGTTCAGGGGCAGCTGACGGACCGGTGGCAGACCCTGGGCACGGGAGGCAACAAGCAGACCCAGTGAGGGGCGCAAGGCAGCTGGCTGTCCACAGCCACACATTTGCGTGCAGACAAACTAAGCGAAAATGGGCAGTGACACAGACCGAGCAACCCAGGGCCCCAGCGCCAGGAAACAAAGCCTAAGAGCACCGACTGAAAACACCTGTGGGGGTGAGGCCAGGAGATTCTCTCAGTCTCACAGGAGGCTCCTCGGGGAAACCCACAGAGTTCGAGAAAGTACACAAGCCCACCTGCCCGGGAGCCAGCACCAGAAGGGCCCAATTTGCTTGTGGGAAGCAGCAAAGGGGACTGAAGTCCTAGAGAGAGCGGAGCAGGCTCAATTGTTCCCTCTCAGACCCCAACCCCACATACAAGGTCACAACCCAGCGACTGAGGTGCCCCACTCTGGTGAATGCCTAAGGCTCCGCCACCCATCTGTAACAGCCACAATCAGACCAAAGGAAAATAAAAAGTAAAAAAGATGGCTCAAACAAAATTAAAAGCCCCAGACCCAACTTTTTTAAGTGACTGAGAGAGAGCCAACCTATAAGATGCACAGTTCAAAGCACTGGTGATCAGGATGCTCACAGAATTGGTTGACTTTGGTCATAAATTAGATGAACAAATGCAGGCTACGATAAGAGAAATGAAGGAAAACACATAGGGAACTAATAGTGATGGGGGGAACCAATAGTGATGGGAAGAAAACTGGGACTCATATCAATAGAGTGGACCAGAAGGAAGAAAGGAATAACCAAACAGAAAAGAATGAAGAAACAAGAATTCAAAAAAATGAGGAGAGGCTTAGGGACCTCCAGGACATCTTTAAACTTCCAACATCTGAATTATAGGGGTACCAGAAGGGGAAGAGGAAAAACAACAAGTGGAAAACTTATTTGAACAAATAATAAAGGAGAACTTCCCCAATCTGGCAAGGTGAATAGACTTCCAGGAAGTCCAGGAAGCTCAGAGAGTCCCAAAGAGATTGGACCCAAGGAGGAACACACCAAGGCACATCATAATTACATTAGCCAAGGTAAAAATGAAGGAGAGAATTCTAGAAGCAGCAAGAGATAAGGGGACAGTTACCTACAAAGGAGTTCCCATCAGACTGTCAGCTGATTTCTCAAAAGAGACCTTACAGGCAAGAAGGGGCTGGAAAGAAGTATTCCAAGTCATGAAAGGCAAGGACCTACATTCAAGATTGCTCTATCCAGCAAAGCTTTCATTTAGAATGGAAGGGCAGATAAAATACTTCTCAGATAAGGTCAAGTTAAAGGAGTTCATTAATACCAAGCCCTTATTCTATGAAATGTTAAAGGGACTTACCTAAAAAAAAGAAGATTAAAAATATGAACAGTAAGAAAAGACATCAAACTCACAGTTAGTAACAATCATACCTAAAACAAAAGCAAACTAAGCAAACAACTAGAACAGGAACAGAACCACCAAAATGGAGATCACATGGAGGGTTAGCAACAGGGGGGTGGGAGGAGGAGCAAGGGGGAAAAGATATATAGAATAAGTAACATAGACAATAGGTAGAAAATAGACAGGGGGAGGGCAAGAATAGTATGGGAAATGTAGAAGCTAAAGAATTTATGACACATGGACATGAACTAAAGGGGGGAAATGTGGGTGGGAGGGGGTGGGCAAGGTGGAGGGGAATGAAGGGGGAAAATGGGACAACTGTAACAGCATAATCAATAAAAAAAAAACACACTTCAAAAAAGAGCACTCCAAATGTTCAGTGCACACATAAAAAGGTAATTGGCCTCATTAGTTATCAGACAAATGATAATTAAAATGAAAACAAGACAGCACTACAAAACACCAGAAAGGCTAAAATTAAATTGACAATAATATATGCTGACAAGTTATAGAGCAAATTTTACATTTGTATATGGATGGTGGAAGTATATATCGATAGTCACTTCAGAAAATTCATTGACAGTATTTACTAAAGAGGAACATTTGCCAACACTGCCACACCTAATTGTTAACTGAATAGATGTGTATGAATATATATAAACCAAAAGATGTACATTAGAATGTTCACAGCTACATCATTCAGAGTAGCCAAAAATTCAATATCCATCATAATAGAATGGATAGATTGTTTTATATTCGTGCATTAGCAGACTAAATAGGAATTAAAATAAACTGTGATTGCTATGCATAACATGGATGAATCTCACATTCCAAATTGTTAAGTATGAGAAGTCAGACACAAAAGGCTGCATACTATTAGTTAAATATGTAACATTCAAAAAAAAAGGAAATTCTAGAGGGATGGTGTTGGTGAGGGGAAAAAAGAGGGGAGAGCATAGTTAGACTTCCAGGAAACCTCATTCTATATCTTGATCTGGGTGGTGGTTTACATAGGTGTGTTCACTTTATAAAGACTGACAAAAAACTTTATAAAAATTGATTGTAAACTAAGAGTTGTAAAGTTTACTATATGTGGCATATATACAGTAAAAGAATTTTAAAAGTTAAAAAATTTAATTAAAAACTTTTAATTAAATTTTAAAAGTTAAACAATATTGTGATGAATTGCTGAGGAAGTGCTCCAACTTCCACTTGAGAAAGAGATGTCAAATGCTGCCATATTTTCAGAAAATATTCTATGTAAGGATTTAAGCACCCATAGAATCCCATATAGTTATAAATTACTTATATTTTCATTTAGATAATTTAATATGCTATTATAACAAAACAAAAATACGTGATGAGTTAGCATACTTTTAGCTAATGTTACTTAGAATGCTTTTATAATTTAGGATGATTTTAGCTGTATCAGAAAACCTGACTCAACTAAATGATACCAATAAGGAATTCATTACCTTCCAAAGGAACCCAAGAGGTTGGCAATTCAGTGCTGGTTAATTCAATACCTTAACCGCTTAAAGGACCCAAGTTTGCTTCATGTTACAGTTTTGCCATCTCATCAGTTCTGTCAGGTAGCTTGTGACCTCATGCTCACAAGATGGCTACAACAGTTCCAAGCGTCATGGAGTCCAGAGGCAGAAAAAGAAACCTTTTCTATTTAGAACAAATAACCCATTTTTCAGAATCCCTTTAGCAGACATTCTTTCCTTCCTGTCTCATGAATTATAACTTTAAAATGTACACCCCTAGCTATGGCCAGTTACTGGCAAGGGGAATAGGACTGTGCACCAAATTGGGTAAGATCTATCAAGAGCTAAGCCTGAGTCATGGAGGGAAAAGCAGTTACCTGCATGGGGTTAGAATACTGTTAACAAAGAAGAGGAAGGCGGGGAGATGGCTGCTAAGGGGGCAACCAAAAGAATCTACTATAACAGCTGATTGAATCACAGCAAAGAAAGCAGAATTTAAATGGTTTTGGTATCATTCAAAATATTTGTAAATCTATTAATTTTTACATGTTCTCTTTGCTTCTATTTTCTATATATTTTTTATCTTGCAAGAATTATACAGAATTCAAACATAAAAATTCTATATATTGGGTTTTATTTTTATGGATAGGTAGAAAAGCTAAATTAAGGATTTAGTTTTTAAAATACTTGCTCAGCAAGTATTTAAGTAAATTCACATATAGCTCCATCACCCATATCTTTTTCTCTTTTAAAATTAAATTTACTGGGGTGACATTTGTTAATAAAATCATATAGGTTTCAAGTCTATAATTCTATGATACATAATTTGTATATTGTATTATGCGCTCACCACCCCAAATCAAACCTTCTTCTGTTATACATTTGACCACCTTTACCCTTTACTACCTCCCACTCCACTTCTCTCTGGCAACCACCACTGTTGTCTGTGTCTATGAGTTTTTGTTTGTTTGTTTTGTTTGTTCATTTCTTGTTTTCAGTTTTATATCCCACGTATGAATGAAATCATATGGTTCTTGACATTTTCCTAACTTATTTCATTTAGCATAATATTCTCAAGATTGACCTATATTATTGCAAGTGGCAATATTTTATCTTTTTTTATGACTGAGAATACCCCATTGTATATAAGTATCATATCTTCTTTATCCAATCATCTATTTGTAACAAGGAATAAAAACTTTCTACTTCTCTGACTTACCATGAACTGGAATTAGAATAAGATGTACTAAAAAACAAACTGATAAAAAAACTCACATACTGACAGTTTCTTTGTAAGCATATTGCAAGCTCCAGCAGTTCCAGTTTCTGCTTGTACAAGAAACAGCCTTGACCACAACTTTGGGGGATGCAGATTGCCCAGCTGCAAAAATTTGGCTGCACTGACCAGTCCCAGGATGCTGACATTAAAGATCCGCACCAGGACCAGCAAGGACACTGCCTGCACATTCCCCAGCCTCTTCTTCTGATCTCCTTTTTCTTCTTGTCCCTCTCCCCCCTTATAAAAACCCCTGCCTGTACTGAGATGGGAAGATGGGCTTTGAGACAAGAGTCCCTCATTTTCCAGGTGGCCAGCACATGAATAAATCCACTTTCCTTTACATCAGCATCTGCCTCTCAAGTATGGACTTTCAAAGCAGAAAGAAGCCATGATGGCATTCAGTTACATATTCAAGGAGATTTTAGTTGTTTTCATGTTTGGAGTTTATTTCTGGGCTCTCAGTTCTGTTCCATTGGTCTGTGTGTTTGTTTTTCTGACATTAACATGCTGTTTTGATTATTGTTGCTTTGCAGAATAAATATGAAGTCAGTATGACACCTCCTGCTTCATTGTTTTTCCTTAGGATTGTTTTTGCCATTTGGGGTCTTTGTGGTTCCATACAAAACTGATAATTTTTTTTTGTTCTATTATTTTTGAATGCCATTAGGATTTTGATGAGGATTACATTAAATCCACATATTGCTTTTGGTAATATGGCCATTTAAACTACGTTGATTCTTCCAATCCATGAACAAGGAATATATTTTCATTTCTTTGTGTCTTTTTCAATCTCTTTTAATAATACTTTGAAGTTTTTAGTGTATAGGTCCTTCATGTCTTTTGTTAAGTTCATTCCCATGTATCTTCTTCTTTTTTGTTGCAACTGCAGACGGAATTGTCTTTTCCATTTCTTCTTCTGAAATTACATTGTAGTGTATAGGAACACAGTGGATTTTTGTACATTGATTGTTTTGTAGCATTTCCTTTTTTAAAAATTTTTAAATTTTTTATTGCATTTTTCCCATTATCATTTGCCCCCCTTATAACTCTCTCCCTACCACAATCACCACACGGTTGTCCTTGTCCCTAAGTCCTTTTTTCCTTTTTGCTCCACCCCTCCACCCTCTGAACTGCTCGCCCCCGCAGAGCTGTCAACCAGCTCCCTGAGTCTGTCTCTACTTTGTATCCTGCAACTTTACTGTGTTTGTTTACTGTTTCTAATAGGTGTTGGTGGCATATCTTTTTCAATAATGGTATTATGACAATTATCAATCTTCACTTTTGATAATAATGATGACAGCAAACTTTTTTCAAGTGCTTAATGTGTGTGATAAGGAACTTTAATTAAATCTTCATAGGAAGCCTTTTAAGTACTGCTGTTATAGAAAAGAATCAGAGAAAAGTTCTTTATATTTCCCAAGGTCACACAACTAATAAATAGTGGAGATATTTGTGATTGGCAATTTTAAAAGATTATTAAGATGGCACCCAATATAATAAATTAATTCCTAATCCAAAATCAATAAATTAATACTTTACAATTCAATAACTTAATCTCAGAGAAGCAAACTCAATACAGCCAAGATACTGGGTTACCAATAAACTATAAACAAAATGAAAACATTGCTCTAGAGGCTTCAAGAAAATAAGAGAAGACCTTATAAGAATAGCCTTCCTTCAGATTCTACAACTCCCTGTACAGAGAGAAGTCATTATCTAGAAAACAGTTCTTAGTTACTAGACAAAACACCACCAATACAGCTGAGCTCCTGTGTTTAGAAAAATTCCACAGGACCATACACAATAGCAGTGGACTATTTTATACAACATATAAACCAGAAAATATTCTAGTTACCATTTGACATATTTTCCATCAAATTCATGAAAAAAATTAAAAAGTCAACAAGTTGTTTATAAAAACCAAGATTCCATCATTTAACATGAACAAAAGAAAATGCTATTACATCATCTCATAACACTAGAAATTTCTCTTCCTATGCAAAAAGCTATTAGTGTATAATGAAATATTAATAGCAAAAATGTAGTTGCTTCTTTGGCATCTAACCAAGTTTAAGCCATTAGTAAGTCATGTATTTGTGCCAAAAAGAAATCCACAGATAGCACTCATTTGCTCTTTCTCTGCTCAGTACTAACCCAAAAGTTTGTTGGATTATTCTAGAAATATAATATTGCAAAATATGTAGACTGAACTTATATCCTGAATCATTTACTTGTTTATAACACTTGAGATCTCCTAGTATTTTAGATATTTGTGCAATATTTCCTCTAAAAATAATGTTGAGAAAAATGATTTAAAATATAAAAGATTTACATTTACCTTTTTCAACTAGACAGCTGATCATCATAAAATAGATCCTTTTGTCCTGACCCTTCCTTAGCTTCAGATAGATTCCTTCCCATTCCCTGACTTGCACGTCAGTAATGAAGATACATTTGAAAGGATTTTGACTTTTTCAAAATTTGGGAGGAAAACAGTTTCAGATGAAAAAAATCAATATATAAAAGGGGTGATACTGGGGACCTCTGTAATAGTGTCAACAATATAAAAAAAATTACTTTCCTAAGTAAAAAAAAATTAGAAAAAAAATGAGCCCAAAATTTCATTTCATATTGGTCCTGTACTTTCTCTTCACAACTAGTATCACATTTTATTCTCACAAGATCTTCATGGAGTGGTAAAGGAGGTAATACTTATACCACTTTATAAGAAGAATTGAGTCACATACAAGTTGAATGCCTTAGGTAAACCAGCTATTCAGAAACAATCCTAACTGTAACCCAGACTCAAGTTCTTCCCATTCAGACCTTGCTTTCTTCAGATACCATGCTTTTTGGCTCTTATTGGATGGTATGAAAGAAATTGCATTGCTTATTTAAAGCTGATCCTAACCTGTTACAAGTGTTCTGGACCTCACAGGACTCCTGATGTCAATTTTGTTGTCAGATGCACCACAGTTTCACAAGGACAGGAGACTGAAGCAAATGGGAGGATAAGTTTCTAGTAGAATGAAATTGATAATTATAGGTTTTGGATAAATGACAATAATAGAATAAGTTGGCAATGAATTCCAATATTATTTTAATATTTCTGACAAATTCTATTCATAGTATACTCCCTGTTTAAATCCATAAATAGTTTTAGTAGCCTCAGCGTGACTAGTTCAATATCTAAACTTTGAGGATTATTTTCATTAACACATTTTTTTCTACTAAGAGCCTTTTATTTATTTTAAAAAGAATAAACCTCAAGCTTATTCACCTTCTTTTCTGAAACTGAGTTTATTAGCAGCTGACACTGTTACAGAACAGGGCCAAAGGGGTCCCTGTTTGATATATGATGTACTATTACCAAAAGGACCCCCTATTAAGTGTGCATTGTCTGCCACCAGAGGAAAACCATCTCTTGATGCCAGAGATTTGTGAAAAGGAAAGGAAATGTTTATTTAAAGCTATACAGACTTAAAGTAGTGACCTAATGTCTTCATTAAAATATCAAAGTCTTTTAGGATACCCACAGCCGCACACAGTCCTTCCTTCTCCCTCTGCCCTAATCTGGGGTACCTATCTTGGGAAAAGTAGAGGTCTGTGATCCAGGTTCCTGGCACCATCAGCTGTGTTGCTGCTAGGATCTTCAATTAATCCGAAGCCATGTGGCATCTTCTCATGGCCCACCAACAAAAGTCTTTTTACCTTTTTTCTTCCAGGCAAAGTCTCTCCTACTTCTTAAGCCACGTGGCCAAAGGGAGCATTCCAAAGCTGTGGGGTCCCCACTCTCACCAAAGCCTCATGGTTCTCTTCGTCACATGGCTGTGAGGGTCCCCACTCTGGCCAAACCATGTAGTTCTCTCTTCAATGGCTGCTGTGTCTGGGTTCAAATCCCCGCACCAGCCTTCCTCTAGACCACTATTTCCAACTCCTCCTACCATTGATTACACCTGCCAGCATTCCTGTATTACTCTAGGTTTACTGGACTGCCATCGTGAGTCTGGGCAGGTGTGGCCCCATGGCATGGAGCCAATCTTGTCCAAGCTTTCACGCAAGGGCTGTAACTGGGGGACCTGCCCCCAGTTACATCTTGGGTGGAAGTCCCTACCATCCCCCAGGCTCAGAGCATAGCCAGTGTTATTTAACATATCTATGAAACCAGCTAAAGGTTATAGATATGTTAAATGACCATGCCAGAGGTTAGCTGCAAAGCTGTTGCTGTACAAAACAGCTCTGCATGTTCCTGCTCTGTGTCCCTTCCCCCAACTCACACCTGGGGGTGGGGTGGGGGGGAAGGGGTGAGGACATCCTATATATCTTTCTAATATTTCCTGGACACCTTGACTTCTGGACACCATTCCAAATCCCTATTTGGAGCCCCTCTGGCCTGCACCCTGTTTCAACACCAAATTGCAAACTGGCTGTTTTTTTTTTTTTTGTTTTGTTTTTAAGCACAAAGGACTAGACTGGAAGGAAATTAGCATTTGTTCAAGACCCTCCCTGTCTGCCTTCCTGTAGGCCCTTTGCTGTGTTATCTCTATGCCTAGAACTTGGGCAGGCCAGCAAAACTTGATGGAAAAAGATGTGATTAATAACTTGCTCACTTGATTTCTGATCATAGTGTGACATAGAAACAACAGTGTGGGTCTATTAGTGAAAAGCATCATTTCTTCTTCTTGTCATTAACGTGCTAAGCATTAGCCAAATCCTTGTCTCTAGTCACAACATACAAAGAAGCTTCTCTTTAAAATTTTTGAGAATGGGAACTATAATGGAAGCCCAAGTTGCACGTTTGGCTGCTCAATGTCTCATAAATTCTTTTTTTACTTGCTAATGTGCTGTTATTGTAAGATCGGCTAGCCTAACTTTTCACTCACAACCACCTACCTCTCTATCCCCTGGAAAATCAGGTTAACAGACGATGAAGCTGGGGAAGATAATGGCTGGCTTGGGGTAGCTGTGGGCAAAAAGATCACCTGCATTTACCTGAGTTCCTGATTCATAGCCCTTGGACCTGGCGCTGCCTATGAGTGTTGGGTCTGAAGGATACCCAGCTGAAAGGAGGCTGGGATGATGTTGGGAACTAGTCTCAAAATGATCCCAAATAAATCCCCACCCATATTTACCAGTCTTCTTTCTTTGCTTGCCTTTCCCTTGACCAGTTAAGGTGCCAGAATCCTTTTCTTTGCTCCTTAACAGTCATGGTTCAGTCTCAGGCTCCCACATTTCTTCCTTTCAATTTAAGTCTGTTCGAATGGCTGCCATAGTATAATAATCTTGTTAGTCACTCCTCTTTGTCACCGTCCCACCCCATGCAGTCAGAATCCCATTTTCATTCCTCCCTCACTGATCATTTCTCAGCTTTTGGCTGCCCATCCTTGGCCTGGCTTACTTCACAGTGCTCATTCTGCCCTCTCATTGCGAGTTCAGTTTCTTCCATTTCTGGAAACCCCTTTGTTCCTGGGATTCTTTCTGGTCTCAATGTTGCCTGCTGCCTCACACTGCAGACCCTCTGGGCCTTGCCCCTCCCCTGTGACCACATCCAGCCCTGCAATCTGAGCCCCAGGGTCTTCTGTGCCCTCCCTTCCCATCAGTTTCTCCAAGTCCTTCTCCAGCAGTGTCACATGCCCAGCTCAGCTGCTCTACAGCCAGGGGCTCCCTCCTTTGTCTCAGCTTTGGGTGGAGATCAGCACAGAGTGGGGCCCATGCCCAGCTGGTGGAGTCAGCCTCAGGGGTCTTCCAGTCACAGAGGCCAGCAAAGCCTTTCATTCAGAGGCTTGTGGTGGCTCCTACACAGCCAGAGGCCACCAAACACCCTCAGCTTGCCCCTTGCCCCTGCTCCACTGCCCCAGGGGGACAAGCCTGGGCAGCAGGGATGCAGCCAGGATGGAGGACACGCTGTGGCCGTGGAGACAGGGCAAGGGGCCGGCCTGGTGCTCCTGACAGGAGGAGCCACAATCCCTAATGCCAAAATTTGAAATAAATCTACTTTCACTTCTAGTTGTCATTATATACAAGTTGCATATTGTCTTTCATAATTCTATTTTAGTGTTTTATAGGCAAAATACTGCCTTGATTCTAGTAGGAAGCTACCCTCCTTTAAATGTTTTTATAAATGGAACTAACGCATTTCCTCCACAGGAACCACTTATACTTGAACTACAACGTCAAGGCTTAAAAAATAAAGCAATACCTGAGAAACCCTGTCAAGAGTAAAGGGAGGAGGATGTCTGTGAGCTCTCTGTACTCGGGCCACAACACTTAAATTTAAATGCAAATGATATCAAATAAGAAGCTCAATCATTTTCTTTTCATCACAGCTCCAAGATTCCACCCTGCTTTAGATGGTTGGTGCTATTTTCTCTCAACAAAAAAGAACAACCACCTGTCCTTTGAGAATAATATACTTCAATAGGTAACTTCTGCTTATATGTTAATTTGGCTTTGGCCTCTTCTCATTTTGGAAGGAATTTAAAAACTAATAAATAATTATTCTTGATTTTTTGAATGAAAATCCATTTTCAGTCATTTCTTCTCCCTTCTCCAGCATATCGTGGCCAATCACTGAGTTACAGTGGGGACATGTCTTTTACTATAACACTCACATGTGATATTGTGGATGAGCTCTAAAGTCACTTGCAATCAAATGTTACATAATTAAAAATAAGAAAATCCTTTAAATCAGCCTTAAAATTTAGATAGATAGGTAGGTCGGCAGGTAGGTAGGTAGGCAGGTAGGTAGATAGATGATAGATAGATAGATAGATAGATAGATAGATAGATAGATAGATAGATGATAGATAGATAAAACTTTGTATGGTACATATTTTAAATATTAATTTGAGAACTGCTGGTATACCTTACAAACTAAAAAGGGAAAGATTATATGCAGAAGTATGGTCATTCAAAACACCCTGCATGTAAGATGACTACTAAGACCCTAGCACTGTAAGTCCCTAGTTAATAGACAATGGGCAGAAATTTCTGTCTTCCTGCTTGCCTTTAGTGTTTACTTCATTCTCTTTGGATATTAGACTTCTAAAAACCTCAAATAATATGAAGAAAGATTTTTGTTGCTATAAGTATTAGAAGAAAAAGTCATATGGGGAAGAGTTATGTTCTAAAGCTAAGCTTAAGTTAAAAAATAAAATCAACTGAAATGCAACATTCTTTGAGTGCCTCTTGTCTGGAAGGCCCTATGACCCAACGGACACTAAAAAAGGGGGTGCCTTTCTGCCATGTTTCTCTAAACACTCTCTCAAATGCCCAGTTCATCCTTGAGAGTCCAGTGAATGTCATGCAAGGGTTAGTAACTCAAAGATCCAGTCTTCCCTCTGTTGCGCCAAGCCATCTTTCTTCATCAGATGTTGATGCGGGGGGGAACCCTAAAGTGTATTGGAATGGTTTTAATGGAGGGTGACTATTGTTTCTTAGGCATACATAGATGTTACTTTTAGGAGTAGTGTTTTTTAAATTTAATCTTTATTGTATTTTTTCATTATTATTTAGTCCCCTTCTAACTCCCTGTCTTCATCAATCACCACATTGTTGTTCCTGTCCATGAGTCCTTTTAACTTTTTGCTCAGTAACCCCACCCCTTAACCGCCCAGCTGTCATCATGTTCTCTGATTCCTTTAAATTCAAGGATAAATCCTAAATATTAGAAAATATTTTAAATTTAAATGTTCTTTTCAAAGTTAAATAGGCTCACATAAAGTTAGAGGAAAGGCAAGAACAGAGCAGCATGGAATGATAAAACAAGGAAATGAAAGCAAGAAAATATGGACAAGTTTCTCCAAGTCAGAAAATAGAACTTTTAGTAATTCTGTGGTCCAAGTTCCTACTCACACACAATGCATGTATCTTACAGGTTTTCAATAAATACTTGTTACACTTAGCTATTGAGTTTTGTGCAATGTTCTCTCTAGGTCTAAATTTTTATTCATAAAATAGATTGGACAAGAAATATACGATTTTAGCTCTAATGCTCTATGAATTCTTGCTAGATCATATTCCAAGGAAACCAACATCATATGCTACAAACAATTAAAAAACTGCCATAGTTGTACCTTAAGAACTTTACCAATTTTACTATTTTTTATCTTGTTTTGTATCTCCATCTGTCTTGCCAAAATGAATTTCATGACATAATCCAGCCAGATAACATTGGCAGTTGTTCCCAAACCTGTCAGCACATCAGAACCACTGCGAAGTTGTTTTCCTTCCCAGATTTACTGAATTGGTAAATTCTCAGAGATTCTCTGATTCTCAGAGATGGTCCCTCAAAACTGTATCTGCCCTAAACCTCCCCTTCCCTGAGTGATTCTGATAAACTCATTCTACGAATCTCCAAGTTTAAAACCACAGAACTATATGTATATGCTATTTTTTCTTGTATGCCATATGTTAACAAAGGATTTTTCCTTTTCATAATTTTTGGACTTCAATATAGGGCCAAACAGGAAATGCTATAGTTACAGTGTCCTTCCAATAAGAAGTAGGTTGCTGAGGACCCATGGACAAGGACAAAGGGGGGAAGGATCAAATGTGTTGGGGCAGGGGTGGTAGGCAAGGCAGGGGAGAGTAATGGGGGAAAAATAGGAACAACTGTAACTGAACAACAGTAAAAAAGGAAGGAGATTGCTGCATTCCATTCTGCTGTATTCTTTTTGGTAGCTAAAAGAAAGGTGTTTTTTCCAAAAGCTAAGTTAAGGCCTTAACCATTCATATGTTGATTGAGTCAACTTACTGTTGAGTCAATTTGGTTTCATTATGAAGGAAAAAAAGTTTTCTTAATGAGAGATGCCAGGAAGTAAAATTCAACCCCAACAGTACAGACCATAAACTGTTTCCTAAACATTCCCAGATCCTAATTTTCAAACATTACCCTATCAGAGATATAATGGGATCAACATCACAAGACTAAAAATCCTGTATGGTATCCCTAATATAGCCTGGTGTTCTTGATTGTGGTCTGTCTCTCTTATACAGCTACTTATAAAACTGTCCAAGGAATAAAAAAAGCACTGAAATACCTCCCCAAATTTGAGTTGCCTTATGCTAAATTTTAGTATATGTGCCTTTCATTATGTGCTTTTTCAGCAAGCATAAAAGTTGTATTTAAAAAAAGTGAGTCACTAATGTAGGGGACAATTATAAAAAGAAGGGAAATCTTTGGAAGGTAAAAGTGTAGCTTAGCTACAAGAGAATGGCTTAAAAGTTAAAGGGCATAAACACAAATGATATACAATCCTGTATGTGTCAGAAAAGAGGGGCTGAAATAATGTAAGTAAGAGACAATAGTCTGTCCTTTGGGGCTGCACCTTAGGAGAGACACTATGGGGTCCAAGAGCTGGATTAATGAATCCAAATCATAAAATCTGAAAACCTTTGAATATTTGTACAACAGGCTGAGTACTGGACATAAAATGTATATCAATATGTACATTATCTACAACAAAGCAAATCAAATTAAAAGCATTTCAATGAAACTTCCAGGCAAAATAATTCTAGATTTCCAGTGAGCTATTGAGAGTAAATGGAAAGTAATCATACATGGAATTACTACTAAGTTAAGATATATAAAATGTCATTCCATTTTTTACTTTAGTCTGCTACATTCATTGTTTCATTTCTGTGGACAAAAAGAACTATTTATAGTAGCTTTTATTGATTTACTGGATATATTGGCTTCTAAATCATTAAAGATTATTTTATGCTATCAATATATTCTTCAGGTTTTCAGAGGCTTAGAAAATATCCTAACAAGGCAAACATTAGGTACCAAATATATATATCCAATGGAACATATATTTAATAAAGTACTATTATTGATATTTTTAATAACTTCCTACTAAAAGTTCATCAACAAGTCTCAGTCTTTCGAATCTCTATGAGACCTCCAATTCAATCATAGTTCCAAACGTTGCCACAGGTGCATCTCAGGATTAAAAATTGTAAGAATTCCTTGGTATCTATCTTCATGTATTTCTCTTCACTCATTATCAAAACAGGAATTAGTCTTCTTATTCAAGAACATTTCCAGTAAATAAATTCTCAAACCTAGTGCCCTAACCAAATTACCAGGACAAATTATATATGCTTTAGCATTATCTGTAGAACACAGTGTTAATACTCTCATTTTAAAAATCTTTGTCTTAACTGTCAGAAATGGCTTCTCCAGCAACCAATCTATTAGTTACCACAGAGGAGTACACTCAACACAAATGTCTACTAATAGATTTACTTCAATAACTTAATATATACAAACTTCTAAAAAACAACTCAGAGATGGAAAGCAGATGACAGGTAGTGGGTGGGGGAGGTTAGAGGATGGAGGGATTGAGCAAAGAGGAAAAAGGACTCACGGACACGGACAACAGTGTGGTGATTGCTGGGGGCAGGGGAGTGTACGGGGTCTAAACTGGTAACAGAAAAAATATAATAAAGATTAAACTTATAAAATAAGGAATTTTTTAAAAGATTCTGATCATCTTCCCTAATAATAATAATGATAAAATTGTTTAGTGATCCCAGCCAAATCATTCTGAATTCCAATCTTTTTTCTTCATTCTTTTCTTTTGTTCTCTTAAGCTTTTTGTAATTTTGTCAACTTTTCAGTTTCCAGTTAAGCCCAATAGTTAAAAATGAAGAACACAGGCAATTAACTCCCCCATCAATAGTAGCAGTTATAAAAACCAGTGTGGCAATTTACATCTGGTTAGTGCTTCATTGCTTCTGCCTTCCATCTCAAAGAATCATAAATTCTAAAAATCCCTTCAGAATGCAAGTCTAGCACAGATGGAAGGAATTTTATTTCACTTGGGAACTGAGAAGGTGAAGTCATTCCAAAATGGAAGAGAACAGAGCCAGTCCAGTGTGCACCATTTAATTCAATGGATCCCTCGTGAGGTACTTCATTTGCTGGTGCACTGCTGACAGCAGAAATTCTGCTTAGTGCAGCAATGTATTAGCCATTTGTGAGGCATTACGTTAGCAAATACTTCAGGCCATGGAAAACCTAAAGAAGTCAATGAAATAAGGTTGCCTGGGTGACTATGAATCATGGTTTCAAGACACTGGTTTTAAAAAATGTGTCCAGGTGCATAAGGTAAAGTGGCATTGGAGGTACTTTAGGGAGGTTTTCTTCTTTCCACACGTTTGAATGAATTTTAAAAAAAGGTTAAATGCCAATCATTGGTTTTATACCCTAATTCTTCCCCTTTTGCCCCATCTCTTTGCATTTTGCCTTTTCCTCTGCTGGGTGGACTTATCTATGGAAATTGTAGAGAAAAACAGAAGAAAAATTATAAAATGTAAAATCTTAGCTAACATTTATTATCATCATCATGCCATACTTCCTATCTGCCTCTCCTTTGTGCTAATGATCATCTGACATATTTCACTTATATTATTACCCATCCATAGTAGGCACTCAATAGAAAACAGACTTGTTGATTAAACAAATGTTTGTTTGCTGAAAATAACATTTTGATGTATGAGGGAAATTAGGATTTTTAGTGTGTAAAAATAATAAAGGGTGGGGAATTATAGCCATAATTAGCTCCAGAGAAGACTGAATGATGTGAAGTTTATCTGCAGTACTTTCCATTCTGCTTTTGTAGCTCATTACACCCCTGCAGCCCAACCTCCTTTCTGCTATCCACCCCCATTGCTAGTACCCCCATAATGAGGATGATAATGATTTCATATTTTAAGTGCTCAGTCTGTTCTAGGCACTGCAAAAGACATTTTATATATTTTATCTAATCATTGCAACAATCCTGTATAGTCAGAATTTTTATATAGAATGAAGAAAATCTCAAGTGACTTTTGTGAGGATCAAATGAGTCAATAGATATTAAGTGATCAGAACAGTACCCACCTGTAAGTGGTACATAAGTATTTGCTACTACAAGCATTATTATCATCATTGTTTTATCTCCATTTTCATGATGAGGAAACTGAGATCAGAGTGGTTACTGAGTTGATCAACAATACACAGAATGCAATGGAAAGAACCTGGACTGTAACCCAAGTCAATGCAATAGGCAATCTGTGGTTCTTCCAGCCTATGACATTAATACTTGTTGGATGCTCAAACGCATGGTCCAGTGTTACTCTCAAACCTGCCCTTCCACTGGAATAACCCACACATGGCATGGGTTTTGAGAGCAGAACTACTTCCAACTTCTGGAGTAGTATTACAGAACTTTTTTTTTTTTTTAGATTTTATTTATTTATTTTTAGAGAGGGAAGGGAGGGAGAAAGAGAGAGAGAGAAACATCAATGTGTGGTTGCTGGGAGACATGGCCTGCAACCTAGTAGGCATGTGCCCTGACTGGGAATCGAACCTGCAATGCCTGGTTCATAGCCCGCGCTCAATCCACTGAGCTACACCAGCCAGGGCGTATTACAAAACTATTTTGCCAAGATAATAAATGTTAGCTAAGATTTTACATGTGATTTTACAAGACTTTTCACTTACCTTCTTCTCTAATAAGAGAAGACTTTTTCTTTACCCAGCTTTTTCCAAAATGTTTTCCATGAAACAATACTTCTACAAAGTGCTCCTTGAAAAAGTTACCCTGGCAATTAAGTTTGCAAAAACAATGAGCTGTATATTTCTCTTATAGGGTCACAAAGATTTCTGGCATTTTAACAGTTTTGAAAAGTCTAGATAAGGAAATCAATTTAAGCCAGAGTTTTCTAACATATTGGAAGTATTGTGAAACTATGTTACTATACCTTTTCTCATCAAACACTTATGTATGTATGTATGTCTCTTTTAGCTCCTGGTTTCCTATTTAATTTGGAGGGTTAAAATATAAAGATCCATTTTTTTTAAAAAAAGACCTGTAACTACTCTCTAAAGGGCATTTTAAGAAATTATATCCTAATCCAATGGGATATATCTAATACTGGGAATTTCATACCACTGGGGAGAGAACTTGTTGGTAAGGGAGTTTCTTCACAGTGATAAAATCATATCAGACTTTAGTAGTTCTATCCATGAGCCCCTAAAAACAGTGTCAGAAAGGGTGACACTGCTACATACTGTTGCAAAGATGGAAAATACTTTAAGCAAACCGTCATTTTTAGAGGAGGAATACAGGACCAGAACTGGTTAAGGTATTCTCACACAATTTTAAGTTATAAAATACTTTTCAAAAATTGGTTGGAAAACAAAAAAGCCAATATTTCTACTTCTAGCTATAGCAATTATTTGAAAAAGAGAAAATCAATTAAATTCCTTATCATTTCATTTTCCTTCACTGAAAAATTTTTTCCTTCCTCTTTACTATCAGAGAAGCTATTTTCAGAAATAGCCCAGAGTTTAAGGCTACTTAAAATTTTTAGGGAAAAAAATCATTAGGCTCTTCAGAATAATGTTAAAATTAGTCAATAACTATACTGAATCAGAGTAGATTACAACTTTGATGTTTTTGTACAGACTTCTTTTATTTAACATTTAAAATCTTTTGAGTTAATTATAAAATTGAAAGTTTAATACCAGAAACTTTTTTATCCTGAACCTTTAAGAAAGTTTTTATGCATAATGGGGTATATGATTGGCGATCTCTGTCCCTATAACTTTCACCATAGCAAAAAAAAAAAAAAAAAAACAGTCAGAATCATATTCAGACTAAGTCTCAATATATAGCATTTTCTCAGCATTTTTTAACTCTTATAATAAACCCTGATCCTTTTTGAAAATTATAGGTTAGTTAGTTTGTGGAATGGAACTCAATCTGGGTCTAGTCGGTATCTCTGCATAAAGAGATTCAATTTATGCAGATGTGGCAGGAATATTACAGCAATGATGTCATGTTCTTCTCATTGCATCCTATCAGGTGGTACACAGGTTCAACCTGTGCCATTATGATGATTATTTAATTAAGTTGGTATCTTCAGTCTCCTCCATTGTAAAATAGCTCTTTCTCTTTCATAATTAATATTTTGTGGGGAAGTATTTTGAAACTATGTTACTATACCTTTTCTCATCAAACACTTATGTATGTATGTATGTATGTATGTATGTGTATATGTCTCATTTAGCTCCTGGTTTCCTATTTTATTCAATGGGTTAAAATATAACAGATAACTATCATTACATATTCTGATGGAAAATTGAACCAGATTTTGAGAGTGGTAACCTCAGTTCCATGAACTTTAGACATATCCTAGCACTCTTTGAGAACATCCTTATTTTGTGATAAAAGATATTCCAGGCTCATCTTGTACTCTCACTGCCCTTGTCCCAGAATCAACCATTTCCTCAAGGAGCCCTGTTTCCTTTTAGTGGAAAATGATATTTAGAAGGAAAGGCCTGGGTGTTAGGTATGGGTTGCTATTAATATATAGTTATTCCCAGAACTTCTTGGTGGACAAAACTAGAAAATATAAATATGCACCACACACATGAACATATAGACTATAGGAGACTGTTCTGCATGGCATGGGAAATGTAGCCCAGCTCCCACTTGGTAAGTCTAGTGGAAAGCAAGGTCCAGCACATAGGACCCATGCCAACAACAGATTCTCTCATGGGGAATCAGGCCTGCATTGTACCTAGGCCGCTTTGAGACTTGCTTTTTGCTAAAACTCCCTTGAATTGAGGCAGCAAACATTTACTGCATATCTTTAAAGTAACTTCTTAAAATCTATGCTAAACCTCCCATTGATAAGTGTAACCAGTTCAACCACTTTTCCCTTTACAAATACCCTTCTTTTTTGATGCAATTAGCAACCACCTCTCCTTTGTTTTCTGTAAAAGGTAACCACCTAAAGTGAACCTATGCATAGTAAATGAGGACCATCCTCAATGTAAGGGGCCCAGAAAAGCAATAAAAGCCTGTCCAGGCAAGGGACATGGCCAGCTCTCTCTCACTGAGAGAGTGGTTGTGTCATGCCTTTTTCTCCACAGGATTTCTGTAGTTCATGTGAATTTGTCTCATCTCATTCATAATGCCACAGACATGGCGGGCTGGTGTCCACATCAGTAGATATTTACTTTAATATTTATTTCTTTATTAAAATCATGAATTCTAACTGATATTTCTAATTCTAATCCAATATCACAGGTGTATACTCATTTTCTTTCCAAATATGAGTGTATTCCTCAGACAGTGAGAAACCTTGCTCTTGTTATCATTAATTAATTAATTAATTAGATCAATCTTCCTCTATAGAGACAGTCTCCTGTCCCTGCTGCTGTCTGTCCCCATGCAGATGTCCTTCTCTTCCCACATGAATTATACTAATATCAGAACAAGTAGTTTTCAAGGCAAACAATATTTCCAGTGTTAAAAAAATAATTTCATTATGGAAAAAAGTCAATTCATCAGGATAGAAATTTGCTAGACATTTATGCACTTAAAAATGTAGCTTCAAAATACATGAAGCATATATGTCAACTATATCTCAATAAAAGAATATGCATGAAAGTTGATAGAGCTACAAAGAGAGAGATAAATCCACAATTACAGTCACTTATTTTAATCCCTGTCTCTCAACAATTGATAGAACAAGTAGAAAATCAACAAGGATATAGATTTGAGCAATGCTATGAACTAAGTTGGCCCAATTGACAATTATAGAATATTCTACCCAACCAGCAAAGGAACATAGGAACATCTTTCTGAAGGAACATAGAAAATTTCCTAAAATAAGTTATACCCTAAATAAGTTAAAATACTAGGGTGATAGCATTAGGAGGTGGTGCCTTGGGAAGTGTTACATCATTAAGGTGGAGCCCTCACAAATGGGAATAGAGTTCTTATAAAAGAGACTCCACAGAGATGCCCTTTCCCCTTTCACCACATGAGGACACAACAAGAAGTTGCCAGCTATGACCAGGAAGAGGGTTCTCCCTGGTCTTAGACCTCCCAGACTCCAGAACTTAGAGAAATAAATTTCTGTTGTTTTTAAGATACCTAGTTTGTGGTATGTTGTTACAGCAGCCCAAATGGATTATGTAAAACACAGAACATAAATAGATCATGAATTATAAAAGTAGAAAAATGGAGATCTGGTCAAGATGGTGACATAGGTAAACATGGCTCACTTCCATGCATAATCATATCAAAATTACTACTAACTTATAGAACAGCCATCACTTAGAACTGGCAGAAACCGAGATGAATGGAAATCTGACATGCACAGAATTAAAGAAACCACATCCATCCAGACTGGTAGAAGAGGCAGAGATGTGGCACAGGCTGGTCCCACATACATGTGTGGTGGATAAAAATTCAGGAGGGATATCTTGCAAGTGAGGAGTCTCAGCCCCATGACAGGACCCCCAGCCCAGGGTTCCCTGCCAGGAAGGTAAGTCCCCACAACTTCTGGCTGCAAAAACCAGAAGAGATTGAGTCGATGGAAGGAACTGATGGAGCTCCAAGCAGTTCCCCTTAAAGAACTCACGTGTGAACTTACTCAGACTCAATCCCTCTGAGCTCCAGCACCAGCGTAGCAGCTTAAAAGGCACAGGTGGCATACAGCATAAACTCAAGTATCTGGCATCAAGGCAAGAGCTGGGGTACAGCCTTCTACCAGATAGAAAGGCTGGCAGAACCACAGATTCAGCAGGTAGATGCCATATCTGAGACTCCATCAAACTGGCTAACACTGTCTTCCCACCCTGGAGATCCCCTGAGGTTCTCTCTCACTCAGTTTACAGCTGTTAACAGTGGTTTTTCCATATGATTGGCTGGTCTTGGCTCAAGCTTCACAACTTCTTAAATCCTTTCAAACAAGTAACAGCTGGCCTCAGTGAGCCTCAGGTCTGGTACTAGCAGCAGCCAGCCTAGATCCACAGCTTGGCTTGTCTGGGCATCTCCAAGCCTAGTATAAGTAGCAGCCTTCTCAGATTGCTCTATGGCTCAGACAGGGTGGCCCCAGGTAAAACACAGTTGGGGCTGACCTTGGCCTGCACCACTGGGGAAACCCAAGGGCATAACCTCAGGGCCTGAGCACCTAGTCAAGAGCTACAGACCACAATGGAGCAACACCACCCTGCACCTGCAGAGCCGAACCTCCATGGAGGGAGCAGATTGGTGGTCAGTGGTCACAGCCAATCCTTGAAACTGACTGGTCTGAGTAAATTCCACCCATTGACCTGTTAACAGAAACCAAAGATCAACTACAAGAGGAGGGTATACTCAGCCTACATGAAGTACACACCTCCAGTACCCAGCTTAGATGATAGGAGAGGCTGTGCCACTGGACCCTACAGGACACCTACTACATTAGGCCATAATACCAAGACAGGGAGTCATAGCAGCTCTACCTATTAAATAGAAACAAACACAGGGAGGTTGCCAAAATGAAGAGGAAAAGAAATATGGCCCAAATGAAAGAACAGATTAAAACTCCAGAAAAAAAACAAAAGCAAAAACCTAAACTAAAGGAGATAAGCAATCTATCACATGCAGAATTCAAAACACTGGTTATAAGGATGCTCAAGGAACTTAGTGAAGACCTGAACAGCACAAATAAGATCCAGTCAGAAACAAAGTATAAACTAATTGAAATAAAGAACAATTTACAGAGAAACAACAGTAGAGTGTATGAAGCCGAGAATCAAATCAATGATTTGGAACATAAGGAAGCAGAAAACAACCAATCAGAAGAACATGAAGGAAAAAGAATCCAAAAAAGTGAGGATAGTATGAGCAACCTCTAGGACAATATCAAGAGGTCCAACATTCATATCATAGGGGTGCCAGAAGAAGAAGAGAAAGAGCAAAAAATTGGAAATCTATTTGAAAAAATACTGAAAGAAAACTTCCCTAATTTGGTGAAGGAAATAGATATACAAGTCTAGGAAGCAAGGACTGAAAAACAAACTAAGCAAACATGAAGACCAGAGCCAGAATCATGGATATGGAGAGTGTTTTGATGCTTACCAGATGGGAGGAGGGGTGTAGCGGAATGGGTGAAGAGGTGAGGGGATTAAGAATTACAAATTGGTAGTTACAAAACAGCCATGGGGATGTAAAGTACAGCACAGGAAATGGAGTAGCCAAAGAACTTATACACATGACCCATGGATGTGAACAATTGTGTAGGGATTGCCTGAGGGAGTAGGGGGTGCTGGGTGGAGGGGGATAAAGGAGGAAAATTAGGACAACTGTAATAGCATACTCAATAAAATATAATAAAAAAGTAGAAAAATAAGAACCATCACAAGAATAGTGTATAGAAGGTAAGCAGTAGTGTGTGATTCAGCCATAACATGAGAAAATAGGTTTGCAGATGCATGGGGCCTCCTCTGTATTCCTTCACTATGCTTAAATATAGCCATATTGTATCATGATCAACTGTCTTAAGAAATATATCTATAGGATGTGCTATAGAGAAATGACCTTTGGTCTGTGTGGGTTCAGGTCCTCTGTTCGTTGAGATCTCCTATTTTCTGCTTTTGCCCACTTAACTGCTGCTTGGTGAAGAGGAAGCCATGATGCTGTGGGTAACCAGAAACATAAAATCTAATACTGAATATAAGGCAAAGATCAGTATTACAGGTGCAAAGCATGTGCCTGTGTCCAAACCCAGGCTGATGCCAAGAATAGCTCTTGGAAACATTGGTAACAAAGACAGTGAACAGTCACAAGTCATATTGCTTGTGAAAATGGAAGCAAAAACTGCAGTTGCTGGAAAAGTTATTGCTAAAAAACTACCAAAACTTCTGGAAAAGGCACTTGAGCTTGTGCCTGTGACTGTGCTGGAGTCAGCACCAGAGCCAGAACCAGAACCTGTTCATGAAGAAAACCTTTTTCTTGGCCTGTTTGGGTTGATACCCCCTCTCCTAGCCCAGTGAAAACATCTGGATGCACCCCTGCAGAGAACATCCATGTTAGGCTTTCTCTTGTGTAATTCTCATGTGGATGCAGAAGATGGAGCAGATCCCACTTGCTGGAATAAACATGTGCAAACATATCTATGCTTATCTGAGACAACTTGGGAAAGAGTAAGCAGTCAGACTGAAATACCTAGTGGGTTGTGAGGTTATTGGAAATTTGACAGCCATCCTAATTGATTGGCTGGTACAGGTTCAAATGAAATTCCAGTTACTGCAGAAGACCACATACATGACTGTTTCCATTATTGATCAGTTCACACAGAATAATTGTGTGCCCAAGAAGATGCTGCAGCTGGTGGGTGTCACTGCCATCTTTATTGTGAGCAAATTGAAGAAATATGCCCTCCAGAAATCCGTGACTTTGCACTTGTGACTGACAACACATTCTGAGCTTCAAATCAGACAGACAGAAATGAAGATTCTAAAATCTTTAAATTTTAGTCTGGGTTGCCATCTACCCCTGAACTTCCTTTGAAGAGCATTTAATATTGGAGAGGTTGATGCCAAATATCTGATGGAACTAACTGTGTTTAACTACAATATAGTGCACTTTCCACCTTCTCAGACCACAGCAGGAACTTTTTGTTTGGCATGAAAAATTATTGATAATGGTGAATGGACAATAACTCTTCAGTCTTACCTGTCATACACTGAAGAATCCCTTCTTCTTGTTTTGCAACAACTGGCTAAGAATATAGGCATGGCAAATAGTGGGCTTACAAAGCACATGGCTATCAAGAACAAGTATGCCATGTCCGAGCATGCTAAGATCAGCACTCTAGCACAGCCAAATTCTGCACTAGTGCAACTTTTAGCCAAGGCTGTGGAATAGGTGTAATTTGTGAATTTGAGCTGGAGTATGGTAATATCTGCAAATAAAATTGGCTGCCATCTATATATGCTATATGTTACATTTACTTACTTTTAATGAAGTTGTGGTCCTTTTTACTTCTTACATCTTAAAAAATAAACATGTCTATAAAACAGTGTGGCTTGAGGGGGTTGAATTAGGGTGGCACTGTCTCAAATGTCAAAGAGAGATCTGACAGAGGCAAACAAACATAAACAAAGTACTTGGATAAACAACACAAAGTTCATATTAAGCCTACCCTTTGTCACAGAAGCAGTAAATCCCCTATCGTAGGAGGCAAGGGGCTCTGGTTGGATTTTGAATCTGCTTCTTTTTTAACATATACTATAATGTACAAAAATGCAGTAGTTCTTTGGGTCTTAGCAATATCAACTATCACCACACATAAGTGTAAACAGACAGAATAACAAATACAGGCAGGAGCTGCTCATGGTAAGTTAGAAAGAAAATTTCTATACCAGCAACTATTTATTGTCAGTATCATATGATTTTTTTGTTTGTTTTAGGTAAAATTGACCCGTTCAGCAGCAAATAAGATTCGTCATTAACTACAAAAAGTCTAATATTGCTCTCTCAGAATTTTATCTACTCATATTAGGTTTCATTCTAAAGACCAGTGTGCATCAAATCCAAGAGATTCTCTTTGAACTTCTGAGACTTTACTTTTAGTGTACTGTTGGACAAATGTTTATTGAAAATCAATTATGTCCCAGACATTGTACTAGATTCTAGGAATTAAAAAATCAGTAGGACATGGCTCTTACCCCTAAAATATTCAGTCTAATGGGTCAGGGTATTGTTTACACAGTAAATTTCAATATACTGTGACAAGTTTGATTATGGAAGTGTTCACAGAATCATAAAGATGAACACTGAGGGTTAGCTACTCTAGACAGGAAGTCAGTCAAGAAAGAATCCCGGTGAATGTCACACCCAAGAGTCTCATGAGCTTATGTTAACCAAGGAAACAAGGAAGACAAATGCCATTCTAGCACACAAACAAACTGAAAGACCCTGGTGCATGTAGAGAACTTTGTACAGTTTAGTTCCTTTGGAGCAAGAGGCTTGAAGGAGCCAATTAAGGGAAAGTCTTTCAAATCACATTAAAGAATTTAGACTTTAACCTTTAGTCGAGGGATTGTAAATTATATAGAAGGCTGAGTGTACTGGAAGATACAGAAGAACTGCTTTGTTACATCAACATGATACTTTTTAGAATGTTTACATTTGAATACCTAAAGGCAGGAAATACAATCTACTATGTTCCATAAGAACAACATTCTTTATTGTATTAATTATAGCCATTTTACATGGTTATTATAGTACACGACAGGAGCTTAAAGGCAAATGATGAATTTAAAGCAGAAATTAAATGTTTCAGATTTTCACTTTTTAATAAAATATTGTAAGTATAGCTAAACAACATCTAACATAATAATGATCATATAAATAAAAATATTGCAAATATCTTCCAAAAACCATATAGATCAACAATAAAAATGCCTATAAATACATACTTGCAGCATAACTAGAAGACAGAGAGTAGTACCAAAATCAAATTATATATTTGATTTATAAAGATAAAATTTGAGA
The DNA here is from genome assembly GCA_004024845.1 of Tonatia bakeri. Lineage (NCBI taxonomy): Eukaryota > Metazoa > Chordata > Mammalia > Chiroptera > Phyllostomidae > Tonatia > Tonatia bakeri. The sequence continues at coordinate 55,792 of PVIA01008629.1, forward strand.
AAAATTTGATTTGAGAAAAAACAAATACTATTTTTCAGTGGAGTTATTTCTAATATCCTGTCCCAAATCAAGATCCAGAAAAAGAAACTATACAGAAGAGAGAAGAATGGAATTCAGAGTCTTTAATTAAATTCAATCACCTTTGGAAAGAGAAATTCTACCCTAGGTATGAAAATGCTGGGAACAGACGACCTAACAGATCAGTGTTAATTATAAGCAAGGCACTTAAAAGTGCTCATGGGATCATAAAAGGCAGTCTTGAAAAGGCAATGCTGATGGAGAAAGAAATCAAAAGAAAGGAAAGAGAAACTGGAAATTGTACCATAAAGAGAAATAAAAGCCAGATGGATAAATTCAGGATGCTACAAGACACATTATACACATATATACACACACAACTGAAAGACACACCTCCTTCCCCTCCCCTCACTACTTTCCAAAGAAACTATCCATAAGTAAACTGTATGTCACTTCACTAACAGAAGTACATAATTCTTGAACTAGGAATCTCACAGATCACATTCAGATTGCCAGCCCTATTCAGGAAAGTAGAGGTATAAACAAAGGTACTGAAAGTAGAAAATACAAATTGAGAATAAAAACATTCAGCTGATAAAAATCTAAACATAAAGAAAAAAAGGATGATAATACAAGATTTTGAATAAATTAAAGATCCTCAAACAAATATTTGAGTGCTATGAAAACAAATATTGAGCCAGAAATTAAAAAATAATAACTAAAGTGATTGAGGAGAAAGAAGAGATTATAGAAATCAGAATTATTTGTTTCAGAAAAGAAATAAAAGAAAAAGACAAAAGTTAAATTAGAAATAAAAATTAAATTACAAAAGCCCAGGGAAAAGTGGCTATGACTAAAACTTAGCTGGTATTTAAGTAAAAGAAAATCAAGAGAATGAAAGTGAGCTTTAAAACATAAAAAAAGTCATAAAGAAAGTAGTTAAAATAGTCAAAGAATATATACCAAATGTAAAATTGGAGTCCCTGAAGAAGGGAAATTAAAAAAAAATGGAAAATAACTAATATTTAAAATTATACAGCAAAATAATTTTTCGAAAGTAAAAGAAGGCCTTATAATGGTTCCCAAACTGTGTGGGAAGGTTTACCAGTATGCTGAGTCAATTCACAGGCATGACATGAAATATTTTATATTTTTTAGAAAACATTAATATTTGACACCTGTTGAAAATCACATAAGCAAGTAGTGCAAGTAGTTCGCAGATTCAACAATGGATAGCAGTACCTTTATTTCCATGGTATGAAATCCCTGTGAGGTGGCACTGTCAATGGTAATTGTGAAGAGAAGTGAGAACAATTTGAGAATCGATGTGGGATAGGCAGCATACAACGTCATTCCAGGCTGTGAAGTACCACACAGGGCTCGACAGGCTCACACATCCCGACGGTTGGTGATTTGAGTCAGGAACAAAACAAAAACACTTTCTTTCTTTTAACTGTTTTCAAGTGGCGACTAAGCTGTTAGGACATAAATACTTACTAAGTTGTTCAAAATAGCACACTTAATAAATAAAACTGTTATACATATACATTTCTTTTGGCCTAGGGTCCCCATGAAAAATATTGCTGAGACTCTATGGGTACTAGGAACTGAGAGGGTTTGGAACCTCTGCTTTATTCTATAAATAGAAGTGCCTACCAGATACTCTGGAAATTAATCTTTAATGATCACCCTGAGATATATTTTATTAAAACTATTAGGTTACAAAGGTAGAGAAAAACTGTCAGGGTCTCAAAGAAACAGATCAAATAACTTACAAGTGCTAAAGCATTAGGTGGACATCAGACTTTTCAAAAACAACAATTAAAGCAAGGCAACAACAAAATAGCGTTTTCAAAAACTAATGCAAAGAAAATATGAAATGTGGTCTTTATATGCTGCCAAGCTTCAAGTACCAAGACTACAGAAAAGAAGTTTTAAATATAGAATAGCTCATGGAGCACAGTCCTTAGGAGCACTTGCTGAGCATCCTACACGCAAGTGAGTATCACTTGACCTCTGCTCTGGAGGAACTTCAGTTTTAGATAAAAGAGAAAAAATGGATGAAAACAAGGATATATAAAAAAGTATTTTCTAAAAAAGTATAAATGGTTTAAGTGAAACATGGCACAAAAGAGCAGACACAATTGAGCAGACTTTAATTGTGTCAAATGACACAATTAAAAACTGATGACTCAGATAGCAAAAGGTGAAATAAAAAGTCTAAAAGCATTTCAAAATATATTTTAAGTACAAAGGTAACTACTAGAAAAAATACAAACCATTCTAAATACCAAAGGATATTTTAGAAATTAGATAACAAAGAAAGCCAATCACAGAGTGGGGAAAAATAGTAAATAAAACATAATACACATCGAAATTAAAAATGCACAGGGTGGGGAAAAGTAGGCTTACAGTTGTTTGTATGAAAAATAATACATTAATAAATAAATGATAATACAAGAATAAACTCTGTGTTTTGTGTATCAACAACAGCAAATGTACTTTTGCCCTACCCTGTATACTATAGAGCTGAGATAAAATAGAATAGTCAATAAATGTGGATAGGCTTACCAAACCAATTACAAGACAAAACCTTCAACATGACTCATACATAAATCCCAGCTCCATGCTAAATAAGCAGACACACCAAAAACAAAATGATTCAGGAAGAGTGAGACATCTAAACCAAATGGAACCAATAAGAAAGCGGAGGTTGTGATCTTGCTATGAAATGAAGTATAATTCAGGGGAAAAGCATTAAATAGATTCTCTGAATAAGTGAAATCATACAGTATTTGTATTTCACTATGTTGTACACCTGAAACAAATATTAAAAAGCATTAAATGCAAGAAAGAACTCTTTTTAAGGCTAAATATCACAATTCATAGTAAAGATACCACATGCATGAATATTCATGCAGCAATTAATACAGCAATCACCTTCACAAAGCAGAAATAAAAAAGTATTAAAGAAGGGATTAAAAAATAATAAAAAGAGACTTTAACATACCACTCTCATTACAAGACAAATAAAATGAAAAAAAAATAAGTAAAGATACAGCAAAGAATACTGTATAATGAATAAGCTGCACCATATGGACATATCAAACTTTTTATCCTCATGAGTTATAAAATACACCTTTATCTGAAGTGCATACGAAATATTCACAAGTTTACCATATATTAGACATACAGAAGTCATGAGTAAGTTTCATAAAATAGAAGTATTAAAAATAATGCTTTCTGATTAAAATTCAGTAAATCTAGAAATTAATAATAAAGTAATAACAAAATCCATTTGCTCCTGAATACTAAAAGTAAAAACCCTTTCACTAAAGAACTCGTAGGTGATAGGAAACAAACCAATAGGACTTGTGCTGCAGAACAAATTACAGTGTTTGTCTCAAGGAAAATAACTTGTGCAATTGTTTCAGTTGTGAGCTAAATCAGCACTTATTTTATGGAACACCAGTTTCCTTAATAGAAAAACTGACAGATAAATTACAGTTATTCAGATTGAATATCTGGCAAAATTTCCTAGAAAACAAACAAAATGAGCATGGCAAGAGTTGCTGCCAAGTACAAAATTCAAATTTTAGAAATCTTATATACACTACCATGAATTTGAGAAGTTCCAAATAATTAAAACTTTTACAGATAAGATCAGTAGTAATTTTAACAAATGTGATTTTTCATATTTTCTAATGAAATGCAATAATATCTGGAATATTTGCATAACTCAGTGAAACAATTTTTCCAATACATATTTAACAAAGTTATGCATGGGTAAAAATACCATTCAAACTGGAAGATACACTAGTATCTTCATGTAACATAGTACAAAAAATACACTGAAATGGTTTCAGGTTCTACATTACAAATAATATTAAGAAATTGCCACATGTCAGGTTTTAGAGTAAAGGAGGATATCTACAATTCTCTGAAAAATGTTACTAAAATATTCTTTTGTTTTCCAACTATATACCTGTATGAAGCTAGATATTCTTCAGATAGTTCCACCAAAAAATGTTGCAGTAAGTTGAAACAACAGATGCAATATGTTGCAGAAACAGATACAAATAGTTGCCTGTATTCTATTGAAGCCAGATGTCAGAGATTTATAAAAATGCACATGTCAATCTTGTCACTAACTTCATGAAAGTAACTCATTAAAAAAACCTGTGCTAATATGTAATAGATTTACCATTATTATTTTTAAGTGAATTAATAGTTATGATTATCTGAGTCTAAATTCTAATAAGGCAAATATTACCAGATATCATTCACATAGCCAAAAAGTCTTGTGCCTACTCAAAAATATATAACAAAGGATTGTAAGAAAATATTATGAACAACTGTATACCAACAAATAGAACAATCTAGATGAAATGCATAAATTCCTAGAAATATACAATTCTTCCAAAACTGAATCAGGAAGAATCATAAAATCTGAATAAACAAATTACAACTAATGAAATTGAAGCAGTAATCAAAAGCTGCCCAAAACCAAAAGTCCTGGACAGGATAGCTTCACACGTAAATTTTACCGAATATTCAAATAAGAACTAGCACCTCTCTTTCTCAAACTATTCTAAAAAGTCCAAGAGAAGGAAAGATTCCCAAGCACATTTTATGAAGCAAGCATCATCCTAATTACAAAACCAGATAAGAACACTACTAAGAAAGAAAATTATAGGCCAATATCCCTAATGAACATAGATGCTAAAATCCTCAACAAAATATTAGCAAACCAGATTCAGCAATACATTGAAAAGATCATACACCATGATCAAGTGGAATTTATTCCAGAGATGCAAGGTTGGTACAATATCCACAAATTAACAAATGTGATATACCACATATATAATATAGGGATTAAAAATCAATGATCATATTAATAGATGCAGAAAAAGCATTTTCTAAAAATCCAGCACCCATTTATGATAAAAACTCTCAGATAAGTGGAATAGCGAACAACTTCAACACAATAAAGGCCCTATATAGAAAACCCACAGTCATCATCACACTCAATGGGCAATAACTAAAAGCATTTCCCTTAAGATTGGACAAACAGCGATGTCTGCTTTTACCACTCTTATTCAACATAGTACTGGAAGTCCTAGCCACAGCAATCAGACAAGAGGAAATAAAAGGCATCCAAATTGGAAAAAAAGAAGTAAAACTTGTCATTATTTGCAGATGGCATGACACTATATACAGAGAACCCTAGAGATTACACCAAAAAGCTACTAGGACTGATAAATGAATTCAGTAAAGTAGCAGGATATAAACATATATCCAGGAATCAGTTGCATTTTTATACATCAATTATTAACTATCAGAAAAGGACTAAAAAACAATTCCATTTACAATTACATTTTAAAAATACCTAGGAATATATGTAACCAGGAATATAAAAAAGAAACTGTACTTGGGAAATTATAGACATTGAAGAAGATACAAATAAGTGGAAGCATATACCATGTTCAGGGATAGGAAGAATTAACATCATTAAAATGTTCATACTACCCAAATTATATATAGATTTAATGCAATTCCTATCAAGATACCAACAGAGTATGTCATAGCACCAGACCAAATATCCCCAACATTTATATGGAACCATAAAAGAATCTGAATACCTGTAGCAATCTTGAGAAAAAAGAACAAAGTTGAAGGAATCATGCTAGCCGGTATCAAACTAACCATACCAACATATAGGATATGATTTATCTAGAACAGGAAATCAAATAAATGTTCACTTATAAGCTCTTCACACAATCTGGGTATGTTTTCCTTACTAATTCTCACTGTAATTTGAGCATGAAGATCATTATTTGGGGAAGGAATACTCAGCTGAAATAAAATTTGAGGAATTTGACCAACTAAACCAGTGTTTCTGGAGGTAGGACCCAGACACTGACCTTTTCTAATTCATTTCTAATGAGCAGCCATGACGCCAGTTCTAAGGCTAGAACTAGGATCTTAAAAGCTTATTTTAAGAAATGATCTTTTACTTAAATAACCATCTTATTTTAGAAATGGAGAGATTAAGGTATGCGACAGTTTTTATTAATCGAAAATTTTTATTGAGAAACACTACTTTTGTACAGTTCTTCCCCCTTGCCAACTCTTCAAATGATAGATATACATACATTTCTCTAAATTCCTATAATATGTTTAGAGGGATTGAAATGGCTGATATAACCATATGTAGGTATCATATAAATCTTACGTTGATAGCACACAAATGGGTAAAACTCAGAGCTGCCAAATGAGATAAGCCCAGAGGCTACTCCAGGAGTCCGCACAGCAGGAGGTGAGCTGGAATGTAATGTACTTGAATCATCCCGAAACCATCACCCCCACCCCAGATCCATGGAAAAATTGTCTTCCACAAAACCGATCCCGGTGCCAAAAAGGCTGGGGACCACACTCAGCCACATTAGTCTCAGCCTTCCCCTGAAGAGGGTCAATCAATACGGTAGTGATATTTTTACTTTTTCCTCCTAGTTCCTCATTTGTACAAAACCAAATTCAATTGGTTTTACTTCTGTACACACACACAATCTCTCATAGTCTCTCAGGGTCCCTGATTCTTCCCCCCGCACTGAAGATTCTTTTATTTTCATGTATCTCTTTAGAATAGAAAGGATTACCTGGGGATTGAAACAATTTAAGAAAACAAACTGGCTACTTTTACCAAAAGTGTACATTTGCATATTAATTAAAATCATATTAATCTATTCAGCAAAGCAAGTTAAGTAAGGATCTATCTCTACCAGGCAAAATTCTTTGAGCCTCTCTGTACTCAAAGGGAACAAAGAACAATGTATTTGAGAATGTGGTGAACAGAAGAGTGCCTCCCCGAACGATGCCCATGTCCTACTCCCTAGAACCTGTGAATGTTAACTGACACGGCAAAGAAGAATACAGTTGCGGATGGAATTCAGGTTGCTATATAGTTAAAACCGTTTACCTTAAAATAGAGAGATTAGTTTGGATTATCCAGGTGGGCACAATATAATCACAAGTGTTCCTGAAAGTAAAAGAGACCGGCTTAGGAAGAGAATCAGAGGTGGATGTGGCTATAGAAAAAAGATCAGAGAGATGCAAATTTCTGAAGGGCTAAGAAGTAGGCCACAAGCCAAAGAATGTCTGCAGACTCTGGAGGCTGGAAAAGGCAAGAAAACAGATTCTTCCCTGCAGCTTCCAGAAATGAATGCAGTCCTGCTGCCTGATTTTAGTCCAGGGAGGCCTGTGTCAGACTTCTAATCTACAGAAGTATAAAATAATATATTTGTGTTGTTTTAAGCCATTAAATGTGGGTAATTTGTTACAGAAGCGATAGAAAATGGAACAGAATGGTTCTAACATGTAATAAACTCTTCATTCAAAATCTACTGAAAACACATTCAGCTATTTCAAGTGAAGGATATAGCTGTTTTACAAAACAAATGTGAAAGAAAAAATTTCAACTATGCTAAACACTACCTCGAATTATTACTGACCAAACAGTCTAGAAAATAAACAAGTACTGTACATATACACATCAAGTTACACTTAGCTCCAGCTGAAGAAAAATAAGCAGATGAATGAAAGGTAAAGAAAACAGCACATTCTGATGGGAGATTTTATCTTTTTAGCAAAGTTATTAAGGGTTCTAACAGCAGAAAAATGGACACAACAAATTAAAGTATTTCTTTTAATTAGTTACAGTATAGGTACAGAAAAATAGAATTGTAACAGACTATATTTTTTAAAAAGAAATAAAAAGAAGCAAAATTGCTGTGAAATACACAGGCCAAAATGTTTAAGATCAAATGCTTCATCCAAAGATTTGTACTAGCCACCTTTTAATTCAGGTAAGAATTCTGACAGAGCTAATAAAGGAAAATTTTAAAAATTAATGAGATAAAAATGTTCCTTAACCTTCTTAACAAAACAAACTTGCGTTATACCCTTAAGAGAATTAGAAGCTCTATTCTAGATTTTAAATATATATATATATCAACATATTAATTTAAAATATTTTCAATAAAGAAAATTTTTCTAAAATGTACTTTGTTAATTTAATGGCAAAACCCATTGTTTATAGAATAATATATCAGCTTAAATCAATTTTTAAAAACCTGCTTTAAGTTATTGATCTGAAAAATCTTTTATTGGGTAATAATAAGGTCAAAATTTGCTCAAGTTAAAAACATACTTAGTAATAAAACAAGATAGAAAATTAGAGTTTAAGCTGCTAAATTGCAGCATAGATTCTATTATCTGGACCCTTAGAGCTAAGACTTACTGTAGGGCATAGCCAAATTATAGGAACTGTGTCCAGGAAGACATAACCTATTAATATTATAAAACATAATCTAAATGATTATTGTAGTTGCTGTTGTTAGCTAGCATTTTTAAGTGTCTATATCTCTCAAAAGACAACTCTGCTAGACATAATCCTTATAATATTCCCACATCTACTCAGTTGATACAGATAGAACCTGAGGTTCAGAAATATGAAGTGCCTTGCCCAAGAACCTCAGCTATTAAGGGACAGAGATGGGATTCTAAACCAGATATAACTGGCTCCCTAGTTTATGTATACTCTTCCCAATATACAACACAGAAAATATTATATAAAACTTCTGAGACATTGTTCTTGCAGTACACGTGCCAGCTCATCGGAAGGGGTCTCAAAACACAATTACACAGCTACTGGCACAAATAGAAATTCAAAACCTTGCCCCCAAATCTGGTTTTCTTTCTATAGATTATGTGCCTGGCCATTAAACTGATTCACCCCAAAATGTTGTACCTACATCTGAGCTTTAGTAATATTAATCTGAAGAGAAGATGGGGGTTAAGAGAAAAACAGAGCACATGTCTTGCGTTCTGAAATAATGACACCCAAGTGACACAACTGAAACAGCAGGTAGCATGTATTGAGGACAATTAATAAGAAATGCTTGTGCCCTGACTGGCGTGGATCAGTAGGCTGGGCATCATCCCATGAAGCCAAAGGTTGCTGGGTTGATCCTCTGTTGGGGCACATGCCTGGATTGCTGGACATGTCCCCAGTTGAGGGCATATGACAGGCAACTGATCACTGTTTCTCTCCCTCTCTTTCTCCTTCCCTTCCCTTCTCTCTAAAAATAAGTAAAAATTTTTTAAAAAAGAAAAAGTGCTTGTGCTTCTGGTTAGGTCCATTTCTTATTTTTATGCCTTCCGGCTTTCTGGTTGAAATAGTTAAAACAACACAAAACAATTTTTTGAAATCTCAAATAATAGTTACATAATTGTTCACTCATTTACCTATCTTTATCATTGATTTATACAATATTACTTGAAAGACCAGTATCAAACATTGCTATGTTTCAGATCCAAAAATGTATTCATCTGGTCCAAACTTTTCACTTTACAGATCAATTAACTGAGGCTGGAGAGACTAAGAAAATTGCATAAAAATAGCAATGTCACATCTAGAAGTAAAATCTGGTTCTTTAAACTCCTGGAAAAATTCTTAAAATGTGGAGTTCATCTCATGATAAATAAGTAACTAAGTCACAAAGAGCTAATTAAAATATAGGCCAAGGTCACAAGCAATGAGAAGAGTAGGTAGAAAGCAAGTCTCTTGCTACCAAAGCCTGTGTTGCAGGACATAGGCACACAAACACACTGAAGGATGGATTTTACTGAACTTCCATTTCACTACAATGCAGAAACAAGATGACAGAAATGTAGAAACTACCTGGAAAATGCTTGATGAATTAAACTTGACTTATTACTTCAACACTCAACAAATATTCATGGAGAAGCAGTAGAGAGCCTGGACTCGAATTCTACATCTACCACTTTTGAAAAATGCAATCATTACCTCCTATATCTGTTTCAGCATCTATAAAATAGAAATAATAATAGCATTTTCTTATACAATTATTATAAGAATTAAATGAGTTAATACCTGGTATGTTGTAAACACAATAAATGTTAATCATGACTATTTTTATTTGATAAATTTTAATGTATGAAGTACTTATCTGGGAACTAGAAATACTATAGCAATAAGAAAGACAAAAATCCTTGTCCTCATAAAGCTTTCATTTTAATCTTAGAGGGGAAGATAGACAATACACACACATAGCTACTATAATAACAGGTAAGGATAAATGTAGTGAAAAGTTAAGTAGAGTTCATAATTGAGGAGGTTCATTCAGATCCCTCTTCACCAGGTGACATGCCCACCCTCACCTCCTGAGAGTGTTGTCTGCTAATGGCTTGTAGCTGCCTCCTTCTTGAGAAAATTTAGCTCAAATGAATGGAAGCCACCTCATCCAGGAAACTGCAGCCTCTCACCACCATCCTGGGAGCAGTCAATTATTGGCTGATGCAGTGTACAAATGACCAGTCTCTTTGCCTTCAGGTAGGACTAGGTATATTTTGGGCTTTGTGCTACACTACTCTCCACACAACTAGCCTGAAGCAAGTCCCCAGCTGTGCCCACATCTTTGTTTAGCTCTGTTCACCTACCCTATAATGTTTCTCCTACACTCCCCCTCCTGAGAGCACTTCCTTAATAAATGTGTCTTACAATACTTATTGCAGGTTCTGCTTCTAATGTCCCTGTCCTAAGCCATTATTTCTTAAAAGTCAATCAGGGGAGGCCTTTTTGAAGAGCTGATATCTGAGCAGAGACCTGAAGAAGACAGTATGTATGCTAGGCAAAGTGAATAGCCTCAGTCTGGAGAGAATTTAGCATGCTCAAGAAACAAAATATCCCAGTAGACCATGAAAAGTTTTTCAAGTTTTGTTTGAAAGGTAAAGGGAAGGGAAGACATTGAGAGATTTTTGAGCAAGTGAGAGACATGATGATTTGTTTTACAAAGTGTTCAACCTGGCTGCTGAGCAAATAGACCATAGAAAGGGCAAGCGTGTAACTAGAACTGTCAGGATACCACTATAGAACACCACATTATATATTGTGATGGCTTGTACTATGGGTTTAACAGTAAAAATTTTGTTAAGTGTGAATTTAGGATGTATTTTGAAAGAAGACACAGAATTTGATAACAAAAATGAGAAGGTAATCAGAAACAAAAGTTATTTGTGATTCTTTGGACTTTAGCTAGAGATGGGTGACAGGGGGAGGTATTGACATGGGGAAGATGGGAAAGGAGTAGGTTGAAAAAGAAATCTGTAAATAAAACACTTACAAAGCCATCAACTTGTATGCCCTTCTCTTTTTAAAGTATTATCAGTAGATGCTAGAATATTTCTGATGTCATTGATTCTTCTTGCTTTTACTTTTGGTTTCTATACATTTTATATATCTAGATGTTTAATTGACAATGTAGACATTCTTACCAAGGGTTGGACATCACATAAATCACAAAAAGGACCAATATCTTGCCTTAGTGTAAACTTACATTTTAAGAAGGCAAAGGGAATGTGATTACCTATGAAAAATGTTGTTTTCTAGAGTTTCTGGTCAAGATGGCTGAGTAACGTAAATACTGTGCTCACCTGCTCCCACAACCACGTTAAAAGTTACAACAAAACTATAGAACAGCCATCATTGAGAACTAAATTCTAGATGAACAGAAGTTCTAAAACTAAGGATATACAGAAAAAGTGACATAGAAACTAGTAGGAAGGGTGGAAACAGAATGGGTTGGTACCAAGTCCATGTGTGGTCATTAGAAATTGGGAAGAATCTCAGCTATAGTGGCCCACCCCTGAGGAGCAAAGGGTCCCAGTCCCACATCAGGCTCCTCAGCCCAGAGTTCCAGTGCCGGGAAGAGAAGTGCCCATAACTTCTGGCTGTGAAAACCAGTGGGGATTATGGCTGAGTGAGATGGAGTCCCTTTAGAATCCCAGGCAGTTCTTCTTAAAGGGCCTGCACATGAACTTACTTGCTAATGGACTCACTTGCTCTAAGTTCCAGCTCTGGGGCAGCAGCTCAAAAAGCATGAGGAATATAGAGGCAGGAACTGAAATGTCTGGCTTCTGGCTGAGGATTGAATGGGCAGCTTTGTCCCAGACAGAACTGTTGGCAGAAGCCACTTCTTGCTGAGCCCTCCACATGCAGGCAGAGGAGGGTGCCATATCTAAATCTCCAACAACCTAGCTCTGCTGATTCCCTGAGACCACACCCTGCCCAACTTATAGGCCCTCCCAAGTCCACTTTCAGTGGCATTTCCATAAAAACTGTCTTGGCGCATGCTTCAGGCTTTCCTAAAATCTCTCAAGGCTTCATAAACTCTAAACAAGCAGAATCTTGCCTCTCTGTGCCAAGTACATCTTGTTAAGTGGCCCCAGGCCGGGCACTAGCAGCAGCTGGCCTCAGTTCACAGCTAGGCTTTTCCCAAGCACATCCAAACCCAGCAGGGGTGGCAATCATCTTCAAATCACTCTGTACTCATACCAGGTAGGGCAGGGCACAGGCAGCCACAGATTCTGACCTGAACCTCCTAAGAGGCCCCAGAACCAACAAACCTAGTGGCCAGCTTCAGGCCACAGCAGAGCACCACTCACCCATCTCCATAAGTGAAACACCAAAAGGGCAGACTCAGCAGGCACCAGAGCTCAACAAAGCAAATCCAGCTCCATAGGTTCAGTCCCTGAACAATAGCTCCTCCCTTGTAGTCATGGTCTATGCTCACAATCAATCAGCCTGCAATCCCTACCATGATTTGCCAACAACAATCAAGGCTCACCTACAACAGGAAGGCACACACAACCCACACAAGGAATTCACCTGGAGCACCCAGCTCAGGTGACCAGGGAGATGACACCACCATGTCCCACAGGATACCTAGTACATAGGCCACCCTACCAAGAATGGGAAACATAAGAGCTCTACCTAATAACATAGAAACAAATACAGGGAGGCAGCCAAAATGAGGAGACAAAGAAACATGTCCCAAATGAAAGAACAGATCAAAACTTAAAAAAAAAAAAAAGAATTAGACAAGATGGAGACAAGTAATCTACCAGAGGCAGAGTTTAAGATGCTGGTTATAAGGATGCCCAATGACCTCAGTGAGAACTTCAACAAAGAGATAGGAAACATAAAAATGGAGATAGAAAACAGAAAAAAGAACCAGTCAGAGAAGACTACAATAACTGAAATTAAGAATACACTAAAAGGAATAAATAGTAGACAGATAAAGAAGAGAAAAAAAATCAGCTATTTGGAAGAAAAGGTACCAAAAAAGACCAAATCAAAACATCAAAAAGAATTTTAAAAAACGAGGCCTTTAAGAGGCCTCTGCATCAAACATGCCAATATTATTATCACTGGGATATCAAAAATTCAAAAAGAGAGTGCTCGCTTCGGCAGCACATATACTAAAATTGGAACAATACAGAGAAGATTAGCATGGCCCCTGCGCAAGGATGACACGCAAATTCGTGAAGCGTTCCATATTTTTAATAAAAAGAGAATCAACTGTATGGGAAAACATATTTGCCAATGATACCTCAGATAAAGGCTTAATCTCCAAAATATATAAAGAACTTACACGATTATACTCTAAGAAGACAAGCAACCCAATTAAAAAATGGGCGAAGGATTTGAACACACACTTCTCCAAGGAGGACATACAGAAGATCCAAAATCACATGAAACGATGTTCAATATCATTAGCTATCAGAGAGATGCAGATTAAAACCACAATGAGGTACCACTTCACACCAGTCAGAATGGCCAACATAAGCAAAACAACAAACAACAAGTGTTGGAGAGGTTGTGGAGAAAAGGGGACACTAGTGCACTGTTGGTGGAACTGCAGACTGGTACAACCACTATGGAAAACAGTATGGAACTTCCTCAGAAAATTAAA
>PVIA01008630.1:0-69575 GCA_004024845.1 Tonatia bakeri
GGCATCCAAGTGCCTGGCTTCAGCAAGCAGTTGACTGTAATCAGACATGGATAACTGGAAGAGTAACAGATGTGAGTACCAGGCCATGAGATCAGCTTTAGACAAGTAGCACCTGTAATGTCTGGGAAACATGCAAGTAGTATTGTCAAATATATAGACCTGGGGTCACGAGAGCGTTGAGTAGGCCAGTGATCCTCAGTGATCTCCAGATGAGCAGCAGCACCTGGGAACTTAGAAATGCAAATTCCTGGGCTCCGTTCCAGACCTAGTGAATCAGAAATTCTGGGAGTGGGGCCCAGAAATCTGTGTTTTAACAAGCTTCCTAGGTGACTCTAATTTATGCCAAAGTTTGAGAACCACTGGAATATATCTCCAACATTTAGAATATTTATCGAGGAGTAGGAATAAGCAGAGGGTCCCAAGGAATGAGTAGAGTTGTAGCAGGAAAACTGGGAGATGTGGAGCCACAGAAGCCAAACAAGGGAGATGTCCACTGGGTGAAAGTCTCCTCAGAAGTCACATAAGCAAGGGCTGAGCTGCGTCTGCCGGCTTAACAACGTGACTGTTACAGGGGACGTAACCAGGGTGATTCTGAGAAAATGGTGGTGCAAGTATCCCAGTGAGTGTGAATTACGGAGTGCGAGGGTGGTGTGGGGCTGGTGTGTTCTTCTTTGATAAGGTTGTCTTAGAGCAGGAAATGAAAGACAGTAGTAGTTCATAAGGAATGCGAGTTTGGGTTTTTTAAAAAAAATCGCAAGTATATTTAGCATGCCTATAGAAAAGTATACGCATCACAAGCATATGGCTCCGACAAACTGGTGATGAGATCAATTGTTTGTTAATCATTTTAATATTAGGAACTTTTTAATTGAGATATACTTTACATCCAACATTATATTAGTTTCAAGTGTACAACATCAGGATTCAAGATTCATATAGACCGTGAAGTAATTGTCACCATAAATCTAGTGAACACCCATCACCGTACATTGACCATTTGATCATTTTTGATGACAAAGATGGAGAACACCCAGTGACACAACTGCACTCTGCACACGGCAATGCCAGCCCGAGCCTGCGCTCCACAGGGCGGTGTCCATCTGAACCCTTTTCCCCAAAGACACCTGCTTCCTGCAGGTAGCCTGCGGAGCTCAGGCAGCCGTGATAATTCAGCTCCAGGGATGGATCCTAATTCATTTAAAGTAATCGCAGTCATGTCATTCTCCTTGCCAATGATTGGTTCAGCATATAGGCTTTAGCCAATCAGAGCAATTTTTACCAAGAAAAGGGTGGCCAAGGAAGTGAGGTTGACCCAGGCAGACTGAAGGAGAGGGTCTGACCCCGTGGTGTGAGTGAAGGAGGTTCACTCCCTCCGGTTGAAGGAACAGGCCCGCGGCGCGTTCCTGCAGCCGCTCACGGTCTCCTTTCAGCGGTGAAGGAAGGAGCCTGAAGACAAAACCCACGCCCAGAGCGGGACAAAGCGAGAGAATCGCAGTGAACTGTGTCCGAGTCCTGCTGTACTTCACTCAGGGTCCTGTGACCGCCGACTTTCTTCTGAGTGAGGTAAACGCGATGGTCCTTTTGCTCAGTGTGGTTTAGATTTTCTGTAATTTAGAGCTGAAAGCGTCCTGACCCAGGTAGGTGTCGTTACTCTCTCAAGTACCAGATGAGGAGACTGAGGCTCATATAGGTGAAATCACTTGTTTCAGGTCATGCTGCAAGATGTGTGAACCCACATCGGCTTGTTTCTGAGTTTTTCCTGTGCGGTGTGGCTCCAGCTGGTCGGCAGTTGTCAGGGGCGCAGCAGAAAACAGACTGTGTGGTCAAGTGGCTTAATTAGGCAGAATTTAGTAAGGCAAAGGTGTGGGCAGGATTACAGGAAACCCTCCTAAAAAGAAAAATGATGCTCCCAGGGCTAGCAACAGACAAGAGCCATTTACACACCTATATCCAAAGGGACAAGGCAGAAGAGAGGAGGTGGGAGACCATTAGGGCAAACTGTGGGCATAGAGGGGCGGCTCCCCAGAGCTAAGGTCTTGAGTGAGACTTGCAGCCATGAGGCAAGGCTGTGGGGATCCTGGGTCATAAATATTTTGATTGCTTTCTTCTACCCTTCATTCTCCTGTTGGTCTCCCTTGAGACGTCAGTGAGCAGAGGGGCTTGGACAATACAGTTCATAAAGCAGGGGACAGAGCGGGAAGCGCTGGGGAAAACAGTCCAGGAGGAGCAAGTGGAAGGTGTACCGCACTGGGAAACTCGCTTCTCTCTAGTTTCTGGGCTCGCCCAGAGTCGCGGGTTGGGTAACCTGGGAGTGGACTCGGAGGAGATCGGCTTGCAGGATATTTGGTATGAAGTGCTTTGTCAGTCAACACCCACGTAGGGAAGAAAAGAAGTGGAACTGGGCAGAGAGGAGATGAGATACAACGTAGTCTCGCCTCAGTCAAACCCACGGGGCCCGGACCCAGGTGGCCCTTCGGAACCCTCCTGAGTTGGGGGCATGTTGTAGCCCTCTGCCGGCCCGTCATTGGATGCAGACTCTTTATGTGTCCATGTGTCGCTGTCGACCCAAACTCTTGTCAACAGTCCTTGAAATGTTTGGATTTCCCTTTCTCAAGTGTACAGTTTTCTGAATCAGTTGCCTAGGTCTCTTTGGGGAAAAAAACAGGGAGAATCCGTCGCGATACTCACCACGGCGTTGCTGGGTTCTTCCTTCTGCAGACATGGCTTCTCCTCCCATCCGTGGGTTCTGGTTCTGAGACCCCGCTCAGGTCTGGACCCGATGAAGGAATCCAGACTGTGCGTTGGGCAGACAGTCTTCAAACTCCGGATTAGCCATCTCGAATTTCTCTTCATTTTTCAGATTGAAAAGCTGCTGACTGGTCCTCTAGTTCGAACCTTTGTGGACTGGTCCTCTAGCTTGCTATTAGAGAAGCTCTTTTTTTGCTTTTTTTTTAAAGATAATTTTTATTTTTCAACTGAAGCTTCTTCCTATTAGTCACCTCCATAACCCCCAGCTGCCAGGCTCCTTGTGCTGCCACCATGACCTTGCCACTCATCACAGCACTTTCACTCACCTGGCTTCAGGGCTGACGCGGCCTCGATTGTTTTGGAGGTTTCGCCTGCCCTTTGCTGTCAGATGTGAGCTCATTTCCACAGCTGTCATCTGCCCTGGTCTATGTAGGGGAGCTGCCACCAGCCCTCTTAGCGATGCTCACCACACATTCTTGTTGCTTTGGTAAGCAGTATTTTCTTTATCTCTGCTGTGACACGAAGTGACCTGGTGGACGCTCTGCCTTTCCACAGCATGTTCCTTTCCGCTGTCCTCTCTCACTTTGTGTGGGCCGTCACCCTTCTCACGCTGCTAAGAGGCTACCCCAGCTATGTGTCTGCACCATTCCCAAGGGGCCTTGTCAGAGTGTTAAATGCTGTATCCTGAGAGGTTATTACCACAGCAATAAACTCTTTGATTCAAATTTATGTTTTATGCACCTTGGTCCACTCAAAAACCTAGTCCTGTTTATACTTTTCTCGCTACTACAGCCCCATGCAGTATCTTGGGAGGTATTGTCCCTTCCCTTCCATCATGTCTCCAGCTGAGTCAGGTTGTGATTTAACCGTAGTTATTGGTCAAGTGGCTAGGAGGGAGAGTGGGGGGCAGGACAAGAGTGGGCACCTGTTCTTTTGCATGAGCGAGATCTCCGTATGGCTTTTAGTAGAAGCAGAGGGTGGCCCTGCACTGGGAGGGTTGTGTCACTTCTGCAGGCATAGAGAGTTTACAAAAACGTGGTGTTTCAATAGTTTTGAACCCGTCAACCCAGATGTCTCCATCCCACATCTCAGCATCCCATTCTTTTCAAATCAGGGCCCTGACTGTGACAGAGCTTAGCTGCCTTGGCTGGGAGTTTAATCTCTGAAACTTGGCTGCTCCAGGTGGGTCCACAGCTCTCTCTGGCCTCCTGCTGGGGAGATAAGAACCATTTTATTCACTACCAAGGAAGCACCACAGCTTTTATACTTCGCTGTTAATTGCCAATGTATCCATCTCAGCTTTTTGTTATCTTTGTCCAGGACATCAGCAGGTGGCAGCAGCCACCCATTTTCACTCTCCTTAGAGTTGCTATTTTCCCCACTTTCCCTCCAAATCCAGCTAACTCATTCCCTCTCAACAATTTTTGTTCACAACCTGTAAATTTCCAACAACTGCCCTGTTACTGCGTGCTGGGGGCTACGGTGCTGCAAAGATGGGTCCTCATTGCCAGCAGGCGGGTGGGTTGGTGATCCAGTTTGAAATTCTCCTGACTCCAAAGTTCACACTCCTCAGGCCTGTCCCCTGCCCCCGTCCCCTGTGCTCTTCCCATGGTGTATGTGGGAGTCTGCAGGGCTGCTGCTCCTCACTGAGTCCCCACCAATGATAGTCATAAAAGGAGCCTTCTAAGTCCAACGCTTTCACCCTGTTACATTAGATGAATTCATTTGGATCATTCAATGAAATTGATTGTTGTTCATCATGGTTCATCCAATGAAAGAACAGAAAAATAGTGAGGCTGGTCTCAGAATTCAGAGTTCCCTGAAGAACTCTGTCCTCTTGTGCTTTTGGAGAGCTGTGTAGGGATCCTTCGGCTGAACGTGGCCTGGCTTGCCTCCCCCCACTTTTGACCTGACACAGTCTTCTCACTGTCAAGTTTCAGTTCAAACATTTCTTCCTCTTTGTGTGACACCTTCTTCATTTCCTAGGCTGACAGAGACACTTGCCTATGTTCTTAATTGTCTGTCTTATCTATTTATCCACGACAGGAGTGATTTTCTTTCTACCGTGGAATTATCTGCGGAGCTCTGTGTCTATTAGGTGACGAGACACGTAAGAATGTGGTCTGAATCTTTTAATCCTTCCCTGCCCTTTGCACAGCGTCTTGCATAATCCTCGGTTAAGTGAGTAAATGCAAGAACAGATAAAAGCTCAGAGAATGCTAGGACTGAAGGGACAGTTAGACAAAAATAGCCATCTCCAGGAATAAAAATGTAGAGCACGTAGCTTGGTTATTAGCGCACAGAAGCTGGATAAGCCATCAGTAAACTTCTCTCCCCACGGCAGCCGGTACAGCTTGTGGCTTTCTGACACTTGCTTCTCTGGATCGGAGCGGGAATCTCTTTCCTCTAGCAGTTCGCGGGAACGAGGTACCAAGCTGCTGATCTGCCCTGTGATCGATGACCTCCCAGGCGGTTGCCTGAATTAATGTCACTGTGAACTTACAAATGCTACCTCACCGTGCAATTCTTTCTTCACTGCCAACTATTGCAGACTTCAGAGAGTGTCTTCCTTGCTTTCTCGTGCCCCTTTAAATCTCTGTAGTACATTCTTCCACTTTCAGGTTCTATCGGGCCTTTCCCAGCCATATATGTATTCTTGTCTTTCAGTTCAACACATGCGCACTAGGACAAGGGGCAGGTTATGTGGATGTTTCAGGCCTTTGAATTGTGTGGGTCTCAAAAATAAATAAATAAATATATACATAAATAAATAAATAGCTTTTCTAACCCTCATGTGATTAGATTACCCCTACTTTATACATTTTCTTATAACTAAGTGGCAGTAATTGGGAAATGAGAAAGAACAGGACACTGGGCAGAATTGTTCAGTAGACTCATGTAGAGCAGCAAAAAAAAAAAAGAAGCTCAAAGGCCTAACAGTTTCACATCCCCTTCATGATCAATACGGTATCACAGTTAGAATCCTGCTGGGGGCGAGGGTTTTGTGGCTGTTCTAATTAATAAGATGGAGTGAAAAGTTAATACAACTTTCTTTTTCTTCCATCGGAATAATTTTATCTTAGCATCTTTTCTCCGTGTTCTTTGAAGGAAACAATGTTAGATCTGAGATCTCAAGTGTCCCTTTTCCTTAGCCTCTGATGACCACATTGTGACATGTGGCGTCTCAGCTCTGATGTGTAGGTGCCGGAGGGCAGCGTCTGAGTGATTTATCTAAGATGTGCAGGACAGTTATGCAGGTGATTAGCGAGACCTTATCCAGGTCAGGAGAGAAACGCCAGCCTGAGATCTCCTTGGTCCTGCCACGGGCCGAGAGTATTCACCAACCAAGTTTGACTGAACAATCCATTAACGGACATTTTGGACCTCACACTATCAAACTGGAAATTCATGCTCAGTGTAAATTGATGGGTTTTTCCTTTCTCCTGCATTATTTTAAACAAACATAAAGCAGGATGACCTGTCTTCTCAAGGCCACGTCCACTCCTGTGTGTGATACCAAAGAGAACGCAGGGTCTGGTGCTCCCCCCATTCCAGTACCTGCCTTCATCAGAAACATTGCTACAGCCATGAAAAATACAGAGTGATATAAAGTTTAATATAAAACACGTCAGAATTTTGGGTGAAGGTGATGAAATGGTAGGTGACTGACGACTACTGTGTGTATAACATCAATAAAATTGGGAATGAGAGATTTGCTCTTGTCTGTCATTCTGCTTCAAGTGACCCGAGAAGGGACTTACTCCTTCATTACAAATAAAAAGCAGTGTCAGGACAAACTGTTAAGAAATTAATATTGAGTTTGAGACCATGGAGTTGATGCCTTTTTAGGCACCACTTTTCACTTTCCTCTTTCCATGTCATTCTGATAACCAATTTCTGAGACGCTCCCTGGGTCAGAATGCCACTGTCTTGTGGGGTCATTAGGCTCTATCAGTCTGATAGGCTACAAATTGCATCTGGGGTGCGGAACAGAGCTGACAAAAGGCAAGTGTAACATCCCCAAACAGGAACGGGCTTGTTTTAGGGATCTTTTTTAAATTTAAAGGAAGTATTTTAAACTTGGGATTTTATAAAGATCATGTAAGTGAGAGAGATCAAAAGAAACCTTGGAAAAACTGATGTTCATGTGTCTCAACAGGTGTAAATAAACTGAAAAAGCACATCACAAATACCACCAAGTTGCAATGACCGTATGATCCTACCTCCTTAAGGTCTGAGGAAACCCTAGTCCAGAGCAATGTCTCATGCCTGGTTCTCCATGTGTCTCCTTCCTTTCGTGACATGGCCTTCCTGTTCCTGCCCCCATTTCATCTCCTGGTTTGAGACAGCTCACCTTCAACAGGCCACCCGCTGGGATCAGGGCAGCTCACAGATTCCAGAGCATTCCACTTCCCTGTCTGCAGCTGTCCCAGGCTTAAACTTTACATGCAATGTTTAATAACTGCATGTCCATCTGTACTGGGATGGTAAAGCTGGGATTTCCAGGCATCTCCTCTCTGATTCTATGAGATGCTTGTGGGACGGCTTCAGAAGCCTCTGTGGGTTTTAGAGGGGAGGGAATGGCGTTCAGCCAGAGTACGTCTAAAGCCACCTGATCCCTCCCACTGCTGAGAGCCTGACCCTGGAGTTTATTTCTGTTTTACTCTATTCATCTCCCTAATGGACACCAGCAATTAAAAGGACCCATTTGTTACTTCATGGGAGTTTGCTTTTTGATCAGTTCATGTATCCTGTGTTTGTGATTCACAAAGTCTCAAAATAGACACCCCAGAGGCAAGTGGTAGGCAATTGTGTGGAGGTTATTTTAGACCAGACTGCGCTACACCAACCACTGTTGTGGGTTCCAGCCTCCACTGACCACTGGTTAATAGAAGTCATTGAACCCTCCACAGAAGGTATAGTTCATTCCCTGATTATTTAATTGTAGACAGAATGGGCATAGCAGAAACACAAATACAGAGGTATGCAAAAGCACAAACAGTTTATTGAGTGCTTACTATGTACCAGACACTGCTTGACATATTTTAATTCCTTAAGTTCTCTGATTTCCACAGGAAAATAGAATGTTTATAAATACAGTCCCCCCCTTACTCTTTTAAAGTGTCTTTCACTCCGAGACAGGTGATATTACCATTTTATAAGAGAGGAAACAGACACAGAAGTAAAGTAATTTGTGTGAGGATATATACATAATTACTATAAGAGGAAGCCAGGATTGAAGCTGGGGTGGGGAGTCAAGTTCAAGTTTATGGCTTAAAGCTTGATTTAGCCTCAGCACCAGCAGTTGAGGGTAAAGGAAAAAATCCCCAAACCAGAAAATCTGTTCTATACCTTATGCTGTTGTGCTGCCTAACCAGCTTGTGAACAGTGCGCTTGGCCTCTCACTGTGCATGCTTGACCTCTCCCTGTGCATGCTTGACCTCTCCCTGTGCGTGCTTGACCTCTCCCTGTGCATGCTTGGCCTCTCTGCTCCCAGTCCTCAGTATAAACACACTTGGAGAGGGTTTACTATGATTTAGAAATAACTTTGTAAGACAGTTCTCCCCAACCCCAGCCTGAGACCACTGGGTACACGGACACGATGGAAATAATGGGAAAAGGTAGAGGTCCTGAGGAAGTAGAAGAAAGATGTGATAATAAACATAATCCCTCTTTATAAATTGCTCCCGGATTAGCTTCTCTGTGCCACTTTATGATTTTATAATAAAAACAAAGACAGATTACTAAATATGCCTCTTACTTGGTAAACACCTAATAATTTAAATATATCAAGAAAGGAGCTCTTTTTTTTGAAGGTACAAAGATGTATTAGACGATATCTCTGTTCTCTAGTGAAATAGATTTAAGGCTATCATAAGCAAGAATTTCAACTTAATGAAATTTTTATCTCTCCTCTGGCTTCGGGTGCAGTGGGTTCCCAGTAAATATTTGTTGACTAACTGCTTGAAGTGACAGCCCCATTATTCAGCTCTGATTTAAGTCAGGTGAGGACTTTGGGCTCCTGGAGACCTGAAGCACTCAAGTACCTCGAACCCAGCAGCTGCCCTCTTGCTAGTAGGTACTCACCTTCACCAGCAGGTGGCAGCAAACCTTTGCTTTTGCTCCTCTCCCAGGCTGATGGACAGTCTCAGCCGAGGTAAAGTGGGGATAAATGGTAATGGAAGACTTGACTTGGGGTGGCGAACACACAATACAGTGTGCAGATGATGTATAATTGTATACCTGAAACCTGTATAGTTTTATTTACCAATATTACTCCAATAAATTCAATGAAAACAAATCGAAAACCCAAATTCTATGGCTAACAAGTGCTGTGCCTTTTCCATTTGGTACCTTTTGGATATAATTACCTAAGAAATTCACCTCCATAAACATTATCTGCAGTTAACACCTCATTGAGAAAAAAAAAGTAGATTTTGGTCGAAGGAATTAAATCTGAATTAGATGAGGCGACCTGCTTTGCCAGTTGTTGCCCTTGTGGGTTCCATGTGCAGTGAGAGCTGCACCCTGGGGAGATGCCGCTGGAGCAGAAACCCTGGACGAGCCCCACTGGGAAAGCCCTGCTTCTGTAGATGGGTCATTTGCTTCCGCTGTCCCTCAAAAGTCTGTTCTGCAGGAAAGGCAACTGGGGGATATTACAAGGTGACCATTCCTCTAGGTGCCCAGCACATTTTGCTTTATGCCTGATGTTCCAACATATTTATTAATGGTGCCCTTTTACACTATCAAAGTGTCTTAGTTTGGATGGTAACTTTTATGATACAAGTCTCCAGTCAGGTCATCAGCTGAGGCTGAGAAGGGAGTCGGACTCCAGGAAAGGTGGGTGAGGAGAGGGAGGGTGGGAAGGTGGAGCACCTGAGTAGAGAAATGTGGGGCTTGGGGAATCGGCTTGTCTTCCCCCATCTTCTAAAGCTGGACTGGTCTGTGGTACAATCGTGGAAGCTTTGCTCTATTCTCTAACATGCTCTGCGGCTTCCTGTTTCCTCATCCTAAAGACATCCTAGGCATCTATACTTCTAGTCCGCGAGAATGTGCTTTCTAATGGGGAGAGCTAGCCACCCAGGGGCCTTAAGGCAAGGACTCTGCTGACAAGAGTGGGCCCCACACACCCTCCCCTGGTAAACTGACAGTGGTTACTAGAGGTGGTGGGTATGTGTGTGGGGACGGGGGTGTGGTGGTGGTGGGGTCACGTGGTTGGGATCCAGTTTTGGTGGGGATCTGAGCCAGCTGTTAGACTCTAAATGAGCCAATCATCCCTGGATGGTAATGTGGTACTAAGAGGTGCTGTAGCACTGTGATTCAAAGCATCTACTTTGGAGATGGAGAAAAGTGACCTGAATTTGGTAATTAAGACAGATAGTTCTTAATTACTTCCATAATAATTAAAAATAGTTTGTTTACAGTTTTGCTGAGATGTAAGTGACATACAGCACAAGTTGGGGGTGGACAGCATCATAATTTGACTTACAGATGGTGACTACCGTAAGTTTATAATGTAGCTCGGAGACCGGGAGTGTGAGTCCTCCCCAGTTTGTTATTCCGAAAAAGGGAGTTTAAAACTAGGAATCGAATTTTGGGCATTGGTCCCTGCTCTGCCATTCACTAGTTATATCACCTTTTGTAAGTCCCTGAACAGAATTCTCTAGGCCATGGTTCTTTATCAGCAGAGGGGAAGCTGATGAGGGTGCCAATCTGATGATTGCTTCTGTACGTGTTGGTGCTAAGAGCCCATGTCTCCCGTGAGGTGCCTCTGCCCAGTACTGTGTGGCATTCTGCCCATGACCAGCTGGTTGGGTCTACTGGAGCCTGGGGTTGGAGAGGCTGGGATCATTGGCTTGATTCCTCAGTGGCCAACTTAGTTTCCTTGTGTTTCCAAGTCATCTCTCTGATGTTAGCTATATGTTCTGTGGGCACAAAAAGGGCACTTGGGCAAATATGGGGTGTTTCGTAATGTCTTCATGACTACAGAGGGGGACAGAGACAGGGGGAGGCAGGAAGATGAAGAAAGGGGGTCTCTTGATGCTAAAGGGTTGGCCAGTCAAAAGCCCAGGAGTGAAAAGGGTAGTGCCACTTTCCAGGGGTCACTTACCACGGTGGTCACCTCCTTCTAATCACTGTCTACTTCTTAGTAATCACTTCTTGGTGATTTTCTAAACTAAGTAATGTGGAAATTTTATTAAATCCTCGGATTCTGAATCTAAATCAGCTCAAAATAATTCTTATTAATTTCAAGGCACTTGCTAGTTAGAAGGAGCAAAACACATCAGAGATGATGTTTCTGACCACTTAGGATATCTTTGTTTTAAAAAATTTTTTAAAAGTGGGCTGGGGATTCCAGCTCTTGGTGTGATTTGTAGGGATGGTGAATGAGGCATCTGGGCTCCCAGAGGTTCAAGGTGGGTGGGCTTTTCATCAGCACTAGAATCTAGTCTTCATCCTGTAGGCAGGAAGTCGTTTTCCCAAGGTGTACTGATACTTTAAAAAATTTTTTTTATAGTTATCAATTACAGTTTTCCCCATTTTCCCCCATTACTCTCCCCTGCCCTACCCATCCCCACCTTCCACTTTCAAACCTCCCTCCCCCCCCTTTGTTTTTATCCATGGGCCTTTTATACATGTTCTTTAACTTGAGCCTTCCCCCTTTCCCCCCATTATTCCTTCTCCCCACTCTCCTCCAGTCACTGTCAGTTTGTTCTTTATTTCCATGTCTCTGGTTCTATTTTGCTCCCTTGTTTGTTTTGTTGATTAGGTTCCACTTATAGGTGAGATCATATGCTATTGTCTTTCACTGCCTGGCTCATTTCACTTAGCATAATGCTCTCCAGTTCCAGCCATGCTGTCGTAAAGGGTAGGAGGTCCTTCCTTCTTTCCGTTGCGTAGTATTCCATTGTGTAAATGTACCACAGTTTTTTGATCCACTCATCTTCTGATGGGCACTTAGGCTGTTTTTAGCATGTAGTTATTGTAAATAGCACTGCTATGAACATTGGGGTGCATAGGTTCTTTCGAATTGGTGTTTCAGGATTCTTAGGGTATAATCCCAGCAGTGGAATTGCTGGGTCAAAAGGCAGATCCATTTTTAGTTTTCTGAGGAAATCCCATACTGTTTTCCACAGAGGCTGCACCAGTCTGCAGTCCCACCAACAGTGCACTGGGGTTTCCTTGTCTCCACAGCCTCACCAGCACTTGTTGCTTGTTGATTTGGTAATGATGGCCATTCTGACAGGTGTGAAGTGGTATCTCATTGTGGTTTTAATTTGCATCTCTCTGATGGCTAGTGATGCTGAGCATACTTTCATATGTCTCTGGACCCTCTGTATGTCCTCCTTGGAGAAGTGTCTGTTCAGGTCCTTTGACCATTTTTTTAATTGGCTTGTTTGTCTTCTTGGAGTGGAGTCATGTGAGTTCATTATATATTTTGGAGATCAAACCCTGTCTGAGGTATCATCTGCAAATATATTTTCCCATACGGTTGGTTCCCTTTTTGTTTTGCTGATGTTTTCTTTAGCTGTGCAGAAGCCTTTTAATTTGACATAGTCCCATTTTTTTATTCTTTCTTTTATATCCCTTGCTCCAAGGTGTATTGATTCTTGTGCTGTGATGGTGACCTACAGCAGTTCTGCAAGAAAGATCTGAACTTAGTTAATGAATGTCCCAAAATGCTTCTCCCAGACACTGTTTTCTACTAGAAGATCCATCTACCTCTGCATACAGTAGTTTTTTCCCCTTTTCATGTGGAAGATCTGATTTGCCAAAACCCAATTAAAACAAAAAGGTGTAACATTATGCCTTCCAGATTAGCAAAACCAAATAAACGTTGGTGTGTGCAGATCCTTCTGATACTGATGGCCTATGGAGGAAGATGATAGAGCTGCCTCCATATTTGGGGCAATATTTTTATTCTTACCTAGGGCCAGCATGAGGTCTTTCGAGATCCAAAGCTCTGAAAAGATTATAGTACCCACCCTTGTCATGTAATTCAGAATAATAGAAAAAAATTTTAAACAGAAATGTAAGCATAAGGAAGATAAACAGGTATGATTTTCTATAAGGCTATTTAAATAGTTTTGGGAATGTCAAAAAAATTATTTGAAAAATTCTTGTCTTCATCTTTCCCTCTGCCTTTTGCCCTGCTTTGCTGGTGCACTGCGTGGCGTGGTGATGTTCCTAACCTGCCAGTTGGGTAACGCAGCTCTTCCTTCCTGGAGAGTGGCATTTCTCCAAAGCCATGCTTGGCTCACAGGCATATCAGAGCACATGGAGAGCTCAATAAATTAAGATTCCAGGGGGCCACAAGGCCTCTCTCAGACCTAACTCATCAAAATATCTGGGGCTGGAATCCGTTCCTTAATGAGTTCCCCAGGTGATAATTGTACAAACTAAAATAAAGTTTAAAAAGCACACAGATATTCTAATGCAAAATTCTATGGCTCTCATAATCACTGGGGCACTTTAAAAAAAAATACAGAGGGTCCTTCACAGGTTCTGATGGTTCAAGTAGCCCAGGGGAGACCTCTGGGATATCTAGATGGAAGAGGCTCCGTTTCAATGCTGTTGAGAGTTATTCACTGGACCAGTGCAGTTTCACAGAAGTTTTACACCATCAGCCGCATCTGCACTTCCTTTTTTCCTAGCAGCCACATTAAAAAATTGAAGTGAAACAGGTGAAATTCATTGAAAAATAATTTTAGTGAATGCAATATATCCCAAATGTCATTTCAATATGTAAGCAATATAAAAATTATTGAGATACTTTGTATTCTTTTTCTCCACATCAGATCTTAGGAATCTGGTGGGTACTTTATATTTGCCCCACATTTCAGTTTGGACTAGGTGCACTTCAGGTGCCCAACAGCCACCTGTGGCGAGTGGCTGCTGTATTGCCTACGGCAGCTCCAGACAGTTCCCCCTTAGTCTGGAGACGCTGGAACCGCCATGTTTCCAACAGGCTGTTTTGCCTGTGATCTCAGAGTGACCTTTGATTCCTGAATATCCTTCTTACAAAATTCTTCTGTCATGATACTTTTTTTTTTAATCACTCCCCTCCTCCTTCCCTTCCCCATTATTCCTATCTTAGTTCAGGCTTTTCCCAGACCACAACTCCTTCCTAGTCTATTAAGAAATTTCTTTCTACCTATACTTTCTCTTCTCTCCAAACTAACTTGCCTGATAAATGTTCCATTGTCTTTACAGTTTGCATCATTGCACAGTCTTCTGGACCATGCACTTCTAGGATATACCGTGTTTTTTGGACTATAAGATGCACTTTTCCTCCCTAAATTTGGGAGGAATAATGGTTGTTAATGCTGCCGTTGAGTTCTGTTTACATTTACATTGGTGAAATAATAGGTTATTTATGTTATTAAATATTTTACCACATTTTTTGCTTCAAATTTTTTTTCCTATTTTACTCCTCTAAAACCTGGGTGTATCTTATGGTCTGAAAAATACGTAACCACAGAGTTAAAAGTTGGGAGGAAGTTCCTTTAGCATTCATTAGTAACGTATTCTACTTTAACAAAGCAGATTCCCACATTGTACATACATACTCTGAATGTCCAGCCACTCTGTGAGGTTGGTACAATCATGCTCATTTTACAGATGACAAAAACAAGGCTCGTGATGATAACGATAAGATAACAAAGGTGGTAAGGGGCAAATCTGATCCCAAATCCGGGTCCTCGACCCCACATTCCAAGCCCCTCTGCTTCACTGTCTCAGGTCGTCTAATCCTGCCTTCCACAGCATGGGGCAGAAAACCTCCGATGGCTCACTTCGAACAGATCCAGTGTTAGCTGACACATCTCTGATAATGGGAGGGCGTTGCATCAGGAGTAGTCCACCCTACTGTTGACAGCTACTTTTTAGATAGCTCTGTGTCATTAAAGTTCGCATTTTGCAGCCTGATTCTCACTGTTCTCCATAATGTGGCACTAACCTGTATTTCAACTGTATCTTCCACTCCTTCTCCAGCCACATGGCAGATTTTACTCTCTGGTCTACATTCTGCCACTTCCCCGACCACCCCATTCACTCTGACTGGCTTCTTGCTCCCTTTCCTCAGCACAGAACACTATGCATCTTCCAAAAACCAGCTGTGAGTCTCGTCTGCCCACAGGGGAGCCCTCCCTTCTCTGAATCTGGTACTGTGCTGCTCCTCCCTGTCATTAATTATCTACAATTTGCTCTTGGATTTATTTTGTTTTATTCATGCCTAAGAATTCATGCCTATTCATCCTCTAAGAATTAGAGGATCTAATTCTTCCAAGTGTTGATGATAAAAATTCACATCATGTCTTCTACCTAGAGGGACCTTGGATGTAATCTTGATAAGTTAGCAATGTTCCTTTACCATTAGGTGTTTTCATTAGTGTATCTAATTAATTTGTTCCCTAAAGGAGGCCACCCAAAACTGTGCTTGAATCACTGCTCAGCAGGTGAGTGGGTGGTTTCTATGAGGCTGAATGGAATTGTGAGGTTGCAAGGGTCCAAGTAAACCACGGCCTGAGACAGATTTTGGTGTTGAATTCTTGCACAGATCACCAAGTCATTGTGCACCACGAGAAGTGTGTTTACGAAGGATCCTGCTGCACAGCTGTCGGGAGTGACCATGCGAGGTTTGATGATGTCCATGATTAATAAATGAGCTCCAGGAATAGTTTCCTCTGTCTGAGGCAAGGTCGAGCACAGCAATTAGAAATAGGGTTTTTCCTAGCTCTTCTGGTTAAGTGCAGAAACACTAAGGTTTGTTTTACCCAAGCGGACAATTGGTTCATTCCGCACACAGTGCCTCTGGAAATAGCCAAGTATTTTTTCTTCAGAGCAAAGTGGGAATCACTAAGCCAGGAGTTTCTAAAAAAAAGAAAACATTGAGAGGCCTCTTTAATTAGTCTCCTATTTTCTCTCCCCCTCCACATAATGAAACCATACTAAATTAGTAAACTTTTACTGTGCTCTGACTATGAGGAGGCATTGTGGAATATACAGAGAAGGAATGTTCTGCATTCCCCATGAGGCTGATGGAATAATTGTACTTGGAGACAGAGCCTTCCAGTACCATTGGAGGAGATGGCATGAGGAGGGAAGGGGGTCAGTGGAGTTGGGGGGGTTTGGGGGTGGTCAGGGGTTTGCAGATCAGGAAACTGAATCTTAGAAAGAAAGGGTTCGTGGAGGACTCATCTCCCTCCCATGTAATTCGTTTGAATCTCAGAGGAGGGCCTCGAAGGTAGAGTGAGAGGGGACAGGAGTGGTGAATGTGCTTACTCTGGAGACAGTGGGAGAAAAATTAGGAACACTCACGGCTTGAACGCCCTCCACCAGGCCTGCCTGCCTTATTGGCAAGAACAAAGGGGAGCTTTGCACTTTGTTTAGGGCCTTTGTGTGAGTCACAAATGCAGGAGCTTGTTGGGGACCACCCTGCCTGGTCTCAGGAAGCTGTGACCCCCTGTGACTTAAGCTGAGTGAGAGACTTCCAGACCAGGAGCCACTAAGGAGACAAAACTTACTCCCCTGGCATGAACACTACCTGTTCTGTGTCTGGCCTTTAATGCTAGATCAGTTACCAATGACAGTGAGACTCCTCATGGGAGGGGCAACCTAAGCCATGTTCTGGTCTTATAAGGCCTATGGAATAAGACTCACGAGACTGTGGAAATAAATGAAGGGGCTGTGGAAAGGAAGGGATGATCATCAACCCCTGCCCCCTCTTAGCCTGAGTCTTTGTACTTAGATGTGAGAAATCCAAGTCTCCTTGCTGCCTCTGTCTCCAGCCCTTGTCAGGGCTTAGCAAACAGCCTAAGGGGGCAGCTCAGACCAGAGATGGTGGACCCCCAGGGTAATCAGGCCTAAGACATAGAATATGAAAGACCCTGTGAGATCTGCTTGCTGGAGGATGCTCTTTAATTAGAATATGAAGTCATGGGCAGGAAACAAATCTAAGCTTTAAGTCCTGTAGCCTTTTTAAATGATAAAATCCCAAAATCTCTGGCTTAGCATCCCAGTAGGATATCTGCTAGCACCTTTCAAAAGTTAACTACTTGTAATTTGCAAACTGTATTGGTATTCAAGAATAAAACCCTGATTGTGCAGGGGGACGAGGCACTTACCGACTTGGAGAGTGGCCACTCCATTCCTTACTTCCCTATAGAAAACTGTTTCTGTGTATGATTATTTCTCGCGTTTCGACGAGCCGTAAGCAGTGTGCTAAGTGTGTTCACAGCCGGCCGGGAGAGCCGGGTTCTGCACGCTCCAGGAGCTCATTCTTCCAGGTGAGAAGTTACCTTTGCCCTCTCTGAAAGTCTCCTTGCAGCTAGTTATTACATTTCCCTATTCCACTGAGCACCAACATTTGCAATCTGACCACAACAATGAGCATCGCACCCACTAGCAATTGCTCTTCTCATTGGTGTCCTTGATCCCTCCACTGTCCAATTCTTAGTGGAAGGAAAGAATGATGGCAGCGTCCATGGGGATGATAGGGCCGAAGGACCTTGAATAGTGGGGTGAGAGCAAAGCAATCTTGGTGGTTTAACATCTGTGAATTTCCTGCCCCACAGACTCACGAACTTCAACGTTTCTCAGGTTTTCAGGAGGTAGCCATTTTGCCTCTAAACTGGATCCTCAGTGACTCTGAATAAATCCCATGAATGAGAAATTATTCTTTTTCATTACTCATTCTGAAAACTCCAAACCAGAGGTCATTGCCTCTATCAAACCCTATCAGGCACTCTTTTGAAAGAAAACAGCTGCCTTTCTGAAATCTATACCATTTTATGGAGAACCACAGTCGAAGGCCAGACCTTTTAGATTCTGGTTACCCCTGGAAGGTAGGTTCTTGCCTGATTTTTTATTTTTATTTTTTGGTTTCTCCTAATGCCTGGTACAATTTCTTTTCATCCAGGGAAAACCACAGTGAAGTTGAAAGGGCTGTGGATGAGCTTCAGGATATGAGTTCTAATGCTGACACTGGCACAGCAAAGCACCCACAGCCCAGGTAAGTTGTATGGGCTTGCCATCGGTGCTTTGGATCTGTGCATATTTACCTACTAATAAGCTGAGCTGCTACTGGGCATTTCTGCTGAGAAACTCTGTAATGCAGTATAGCTACTTTCATGCCTTTTCAGATATGATTTTAAATGCTGTTTACATGGACAGGTAAACAGGATTATGAGAGGCAGTTATGTGTGGGGCTTAAGACTGTGGGCTCTGGAATCAGACTGCCTGGGTTCAGAACCTGGTATTACCACTGACTTGGTGTATACCTTCTCTCTTTCTTAGTCAATTTTCCTCATCCAGAAAATAAAGATAATAATGTTACTTATCTCACAAAATTATTGCAAGAATTAAGGAAGTTAATTTGAGCAAAGTGGTTTGAATGATGTCTGGTGCGTCCAATGAATGTTCACTGTTAAAATTGTGATGGTGATGGTTTCTCGCAGAATCTGAATTCTTAGTCTGTGCAAAGCAAAGACCTAAGAGAAGTCACTTCTTCAAGATGTGGCATGACATTTGGTTTCCCAGGTGTGCCTGTGAGTCCCCTGTCTTGGTGGTATTCCCAGTGTGTACTTGGGAGTATTTTCCAGGGGGTTGTGTGTCCTTCCTCTTTCAGTAACAAAGTAGATGCTTCAAACTCCCAAAGCTTATATCAGCAGTGTGAGGAACCTCCCACCCTTTGGTGGGCACTGCCTCATTTTAAGCCTACAAACAGAAATCCTTAGGTACTAAATATTCTGTTTGTCCCTTCCTGGCTTCCCTTCATCTTTTTCCATCTTGAATTTTGCCCCAGGAAACTGACCTCCATGGATCTCCTGGCTCCCATGTCCCTTCTCGTCTGGTTAGGGTCAACCAAAGGGAGGCAGGTCATAAGGCAGCAGGATGTGAGAGAAGTCACATGATTCCCATCCCTTTCCCCACCCTTAGGCTGGACCGCAGTCTAGCAGGTCCTGCATTCCCCTCCTACACGCCACAGAGCCTTCAAGTGGCTCTCCTCCTACAGCTTCTCACTGCATTCCAGTGGCCCCTTCAGGTCCAAAGGACTCCACACGGTTGCTAGTTTCAAGTACTGTCTTCTGCTAGTTCCCTTCACCGTTGCCACATCCTAGTATAGTCCCTTTACTGAGTACTCTGCAACTCCCGTTGTGCTCTCTGATTCCTAGCTGGTACCCATTGATAAGGTTTATGCTTTCCCACCGACTTACTGGTAAGAGGGAGATGGAACGTGTTAACCTCACCCCGCAGTCCCGAGGTTCAGATTCAACTTTTCCAAAGTCCTGCTCCCCTTGGTATGGGGAGCACAGCATACAAGAACAGCATACAGATTTACCAGGTGGTTAAATATTCTCCCCAGCATAAAAACCTCAAAAGTCAAAGAGGAACTAAAAAACTAGGTTGAACACAAGTTTTATCATGAGTTTTAGAACACTGTGGGTCATAAAGGAACTCAGCATGAATTCTGACTTGTTGTATTAAATGTGTATAACGCATACAAGCAGTCAGTGTGCTTGGATGAGAGGGCCAGGAATAAATGGCCCACTCTGAGCTGGTCCTGGTGGCGAAAGCATGGGGACACGAGCTCAGAGCCGCGGGAAGGTTGGAGAGAGAGGCATGGCAATGATCTACCTCTGAGACGACAGTGGCCTAAGTCTTCTAGACCCGGTTGCATTTGGTAGGTTCTTTAGAGAAACTTCCTCTTGGTGATGGAGAAAGTCTAAAAGGCTTGAGGGCCGGAATTTATAACATTTAGCAGAAGGCAGTATGCAATGTAGGCACCCGCAGAAAACAGGGCAATGATTTGAAAGAACTTCACTCCTGCTGGCACTGGAGAGATAAAGAAACATAAATTTGTCAGTAAGATGCTTTTTTGGGAACCACTTTCCTTGATGGATTAGTTTATGTGAAAAGCTGCAGTGAATAATAGTGCAGAAACCTCTGCCTGTGTTCAATGATCTTACTGTCAGAATTTTATTAACTGGTTCAGGAGTGAACTGGTCCACGCAGGATGTATTTGTGAGGTTGAAGTTGCATGTGGTTGATTCAACTTCTGCCATCTTCCTACTTGGGTTCTGTATTTCAAGCGCTGAGGTGAAATCTCTCTTCCTCTGTAGATCTCTCTGAACTCTGCTCCTAGAATTAGCAGCACGGTTTCCACAGCAACTAATGTATTTGGAAGAGGGGGGAGAAAGAAAAGGGGACTAAATTAAAAAAAATGACAGACCTACATCTGAAAAAATGGAATTAATTATGAACTTGAACACAGGGTGTAAAGGGGCGTGGTTGGAGAGCAGGGTCCTAAGCACATAATATGCATGGGGTAAGACTCTTGCCGCGGCCACTTGTCTGTTACTTTTGGTAACTCAGCTGTTTCAAACTCGTGCTAGCCTTCTCTTTCTCTCCCTTCTTTCAACTTCAAAAGGGAAGATTGTCAGGGCCAGGACTGGGCATAGCCCTGGAAAGAGTTTGCTTCCACAGGGTGCACTGTATGAGGTCTCCCCAAAGTTACGCCGACTCCTGCTGCGTACAGCCCACATCCGGTTTCTGGCAGCTTCACTTCAGTTCATCTCACTCGGGAACAGCAAAGGGAGGGTATATTCTGCTCAGGGCGAGCTGTGTGCATCTCTTACTGAGAACTTTCCCAGCTTCTTTTTCTTATCCCAGATGCAGGTGAACACTAGACAATAAGAACTGATCACTGCTAATCAGGACATTCTGACCTCTGGAGGGAAAATAGATCTTATTGATACACCCCCAAAAGCCTGTGATACAGTCATGTCTTCATACAGTCTTGAGAATCAGCCGATGAAGCACAGAGATCCGACTCAATGATTCGCACCTACCGCGTGCCAACCTGCTTTTCCTGCTCTGTCCACATCTGTTAACCGGAGCTCAACGCCCCCCTTTTTCTTCCAAGGCACGTTACATCTGCCAACTCAGCCTGTGTATCTCCCTCAGTCTTTCAGTCTTTCTAGCAGAAAATTCCCAAACTTTTAGTAATCAGAGCAGGTAAAATTTCCCAAACTGGGGACTGACATACATACATTTGCCAAATAAGGACATCAAAAGGAAAACCAACTGTTTACTAACACTATACTTTATAAAAACCCTTTTGGTATCACAGCAGTTAGAGGGAGTGAGGTTAGGATAAATCTCCCAAGGAGGCCTGCTTACCCAGCACACACACGTCTGCTTTGTTTCATCTGGCTGTGGGCCTGGGAGAACGATCGTGAATCAGCAGCAGACCGAACGATTCCGTTGGGAATGCTTCATCATGCCTTTTTCATCAGGGTCCTGCTTAGCTGAGTTCACTTTGTTTCGATCAGTTCTGAAAACACCTCATTTGGGAGAAAACACAAAATAAGAACTCAGTCTTATTTATTACCATAACCCCTCATTCTTAGCATAATAAGTGCCTGGCACACGTTAGACACTCAAAAAATTCTTGTTGAAAAGGTGAATGAATGAAGGGCTTAGGCCATCTATTTTCTTCTCCCAAACTCGGACCATTGGGCCAGTGTGTAACCTAGTGCTTTGGTTTATCTGTGGTTATCCTCTGGGACCATTTCAATGTAGGCAAACAAAGCAAATTTAGAAGAAATGAACTTCTCCTTGAGTTAGAACTGTGCTGTAGCTTGTGTTAATGGGAGTCTTAGTCTGTTTGGGCTGCTCTAACAAGACACTGCAGACTGGGTGTCTTGTAAACAATGTGACGTTGTTTCTCTCAGTTCTGGAGGCTGGCAGTCTGAAATCAGGGTGCCAGCCTGGTCGGGTGAAGGGCCTCTCCTGGGTCACCGACTTCTGATTGTATCCTCAGGAGGTGGGAGGGACTAGGGATTACTTTGGAGCCACTTTCGAAAGGAACTAATTCCAATCATGAAGGCTCCACTCTCATGACCTAGTCACCCCCAAACACCATCACCTTGGGCTTTAAGATTCCAATGCGTGTATTTTTTTGGGGGTGGGGCACATGCAATAGGAATACATTCTTTTGGCAGCAGCTTCAGTTGGTAATATCCACACTTCACCACCTCCTTTGCTGACACACATCCAGTGTTGGGCTCCAAATTTGGCAGCTTAGCTGGGTTTTGTTTATTTA
Source organism: Tonatia bakeri (assembly GCA_004024845.1). Lineage (NCBI taxonomy): Eukaryota > Metazoa > Chordata > Mammalia > Chiroptera > Phyllostomidae > Tonatia > Tonatia bakeri. Next base: position 21,857 of record PVIA01008630.1, read on the forward strand.
TATGATGTCCCAGATGACTCAAGTTTCAAAGTGCAAATCCATTATGGTAATAAATAGATATGAGCAAACTGCATAATATGGATAAAATTGCTAAGCTATCCTCTAGTCCACTGTACCTTCATAGAGAAGAAAATGATCAATCATGGCTTAATGTTGCTCTTATTTGAATGTTTCATTCATCAACTTTTCCAAATGATTTAGCATTTAGCTTTTCAGATCTTTTTCCTCGGTTTATAATACTGATATTAAATTGTACTCAAATGTTTCAGATCATTTTTCATCCCATTCACATTTATTTTGTTGTTATTTTAACTTCAAGACTGCTTAAGATATGCAGTGGTTGGTGATACCTTAAGGAAGAAGTGAAAAATCAAAGATTTGGACCTAGAAGAAACCAGTCATTGAGTTCAGTGCTTCCCAAGCTGCCTGAATGTGGACAGGAGCCCTCCCTGATGATTACAACAGATCAGCCTTATTAGGTTATCACTGATTTGGACCAAGATGCCATTGTGAAGATAGGGAAACAGGTTCAGGTTTTTCATTAGGTGCCCTGTCCCCTTATTGACAACTTTACAGAGGCAGTTGTGGTGCTGAGGACTAGAATGCAGGCAAGACCCGACATTGTGAGTGAGCAGCGTATTCCCTGTACTCTACCTTCTACCGAGAGGGATGTATTGCCTATCCATCCCTGGCCCCCATCCCTGTCCTCACATACTTCTGTTGCTGCATCAGTAAGTTGGGAAGAGATGCTACGGGTATTTCTGGTGCTGTCTCTCCCTCTCGTTCTCTAGCAGGGATCTGCCTGCCGACTGAGAGCAAGCAATCTGATGCTGCTCTCTGCTATGGATTTTGGGGGGACCTCCAGAACATACATACAGGTCTGCAGTTTCACTACTGCCTATGCCTGGCTGTGCAGAGTTGTCTAATTTCAGGGTGCAGTGGCAGGAGCTTAATATCGTCACACTGAAGCCGTGTTCTCTAATAGTTTCATCAAAAATAAATCTGATGCTTTCATTTTCCTCTTTGCAGTCAATCTAGATTTTAAACTTAGGCAAGGCAAAGGAATACTACTGCCTGGCTCTCCACAAACCCTAATGTAAACTGGCTGTCTTATGGAAGAGCAGTTGTCTTAGTATGCTTGCTGTAAAGAAACACCCCAGACATCCTGCCCCTCATCCCAGCATCAGAATATCGGACAGCTGTGACCATCTCCCCCCGCCATCCCTCTGCTTCTGGGTATCTTTTTGGGCCACCAACATGCTGAGAGGAGATTCCCACTTTGAAAGCTATGGCTCATGTAATGTTCTGCTACCAGAGAATGCCATAGCCTGCACCCAGCGGTGCAGAGTGGGGGCTGGGGAACGCACTCCCCTGGTCTTGGGTTTGCTGCTGTCTTCAGCTGAGGGCCTCTATTGCTTTCATTGTAACCCTTGCCCACTGGGCCTTTTAGAGAAGGTTTTACACACACAAACACATGCACACCTACACACTTTCACTGACACATACTCACATACAATTTGTCTGCAGAGATACTGAACTCTCGCCTAGTTGATATGCTATTCAATTATAAATGCCTCACAATCTCCCATTCCCTTCTGCCTAGAAATTTAATCAGAACCAGGAAGTGGACTTGCTCTGCACTAAAAAATTCCAGCAATCAAATGAATCAGAATTGAAAAAAGCCCTAGAATATCATATCTGAAAGTTCCAGAATTAGGTTGTTTTAGAGTTATTTCTCAAGTTAGGAGGCACCCCTAGCCATTTTTTAAAAATTCTCCAACTCTGAGGAAACATTTAGAAACTTAAAATACCTTCAATATTTTATGTGAGTAAAGAGGCAATACATGTATATAGGAAAAAGAAATCAGAAAATGCACCAGCATTAAAGCAAATAAATATAGGCAGTCATCCCACCACAGAGAGATAATCACTGATGTCTTGATGTATTTTTCTAGACTTCCTTGCTCCGCACATACTCATTTTGAAGGGCTCATTCCATAGATGGTTTTGTAATCCCATTTTTTCTGTGACCTAATTTTGGTGTTTATCCTGATAGACAACCTCAAGCACATTTCTGTGTATCAAGATATAACTGGAAATAGACCGCTACAGAATTAATGTTTCTTGAGAAGAGGCTTAGCCTCTGGTGTTTGATGTAGCCCACTCACAGTGCACGGTGACAGGGGCACTGAGGCTCAGGATGGGAGTCACTCAAGCCAACACCAATTTGGACAAGGTAGATAAACGGGTTCTTGTCACAGGGACTGCCCTCTCCGTGATAATTAAATCTTTCCAGAGGTTAATCTGGCCAGCCAGCATAATACCTAAAGATGGAAATCCTTTTTTTCATTGTTGCAGAACAGCTGTCAAACACGAGTGATAAGAAGGTGGAGAAAATGAGTGATAATTGGAGTTGGAGGATTTGTGTTCTAAATTTCGGTGACAGTATTGGCTCACGCTGGAACTGCCTTCTCAGCGTGAGATCTTGCTGCACGCGCACGCCAGCCCGTGTGTTTTCTGCAGCCCCCACCCCGCACGGCCATGGCACAGGGTTCAAAGCTCAAAGCCCTCCTGGCTGCTTCAGAACCCTGCCGATGCTGTACTGCAGGGTGAGAAGTAGCAGTTAGATGCAGGCCAAGGCACAGGGGCATTTTCATGAAGAGACCATGGCAGTTTCTTTCCCCCTACCTACCAATTGGTTAGAATAAAAGGAAGAATATGTAATTGTTTTGTGAAAACAATATCAATTTTGTTTGTCCTGATTCTTTACAAGTACATAGACAAAGCGATGGAAGGCTTGGCTGAAATTTATTTTTTATTTTCCCAGAGATTGCCTTATTCTAGAAGTAAATGGAACTGTTGCTTTTGGCATTTTAACTGTAAATATAACATATGTGTATGGTAAAAACTCAAACAGTGTGGGAAGGTATAAAATGAAAAATAGTTCTCCTTCCTCACTGATCACAAGCTGCTTGCCACAGGCAAGCACTATTGTTTCTTAGGTGTCTTTTAGAAATCCTATTATGATATTGCGTATCTTATTTTTTTCATTAATATCACTTTAGATGCTTTGTTTTATATCAATCAGTATTATTTTGTCAAATATTTCTTCATATTTTAAGTGTACTTGGGGTAAAGATCGGACACATTTTTCTCTCCTACTCTCACTACTATCTTTTAATGTATTTTGTTGCCTCTCGTTTCTGATAACTTGGGCAAATCCTATTGCTTTGACTTTTATAGAGTTGTAAGGACAGTCTCCTCCTGGCAACTTTTACTTGTTTTCAAGTATTTAAGTACCTATTAAGTCTAAATAAAAAGTTGAGCCTCACTTCTAATGCCTAGATTCTTTCCTCCCTTCCAAACCCAGGCCACACCCCCCTGGGACCTCGAGAAGGGGGACGCTGTGACCACAGTCTTCAGTTTTCCTCCACTTCCCATTTCAGTATTTCCAGGGGGAGGAGAGTAGATGAAAGAGGCAATTTTTTTTCTGATCTGGTTTGTGATGAAGGCTCTCTCTTGACTACCACAGGCTGAGTGAAGCCTTCTGTGTCAAGTGCCCTGGCTCTGATTCTTTGTGAGGTGCACGTGTGGGCCCCCACACCAGAGTTCATGGTGTGGGGAAGGCCGTTCTGTCTGAGCTTGCCTGTGTCCGTCCTCCTTCCCTGTCTCCAGTCCCACCTCTGCTGGTATCTGCTCAATAATTCTCTTTCCCTGTATTTAGCCTTCTATCCGTTAGGGTGGGTGATAAATTGATGGTTTCTTCAGAATTTTATTAGCTCTACAGAAATGTGTTTAGCAGTTCTTCTTTGGAATATACTAATTGACTATTACCTTCAATATTGGGTCTCTAGAGAAATTGCTAGACAATAAGAAAAGATCTATTTATATATCAAGTTTATTAAGTGACTTTGAGTCAGATAAACCTGAGTTCTTTTTTAAAAACTAAAACTTTTTGTTTTTAATAGTTTATTTTTTGTTATATTTTTTCCATTACCATTTATCCCCCTTCCATCCCCTTCCACCCCCACCCAAACACTCCCCCCCTGCAATCATCACACTGTTGTCCATGAAACCTGAGCTCTTATCTGAGCTCTACTGTAATCCTGCTTGGCAAGTGACTTCATTTCTCTGAGCCTTTGTCTTCTCAGTTGTAAAATGGGATTAGTGATAGTTATCCTATAGGACTATTGTGGAGATTACAACACAATGCCTGATACTCAATGGGAGTGTAACACAAGGTGGCTAATATGATTTTAATTATTATGTAAAAGATGCATATGATGAAGAACAGTGGAGTAAATGACTTTGAGATGGGAATTGTCAGTTTTGAAAAAATGTTATCTGATATATAAGAATATATATTTGGAAAAGTTAAACAAACATTAATATCAGATCCTAGACTAATTCAGCTCTGGGAGGTTCTCCACAATATCTTCTGCCAGTGGCTGGTATTAAGAGAAAATTACAGAATTTTTCTCTTTGGGATTGGGGGGTAGCATATAATATACTATGTAGTTTACTTTTTAAACTGTTATCATTACATGATGAGCACTTTAAAAGTTGGAATGACCTCTCTTAAGCTGTGATAAAATAGCTTCTCTCTGCATTCGTGTGTAATGGAAATAATGTGACTGAATGTGAGGAGAGAAGACAATAGAGGGTTAGCAATAACTCCAACGGTGCGTGGTCTTTTCTCCAGTTCACATGGTGTCTTAGGACAGTGTTGGAAGCACTCAGCCTGAGATGACTTTACCAGCAGCCCTAATCCCAAACTTCCATCACCCTTCCAAGAAGTCTCACTGTTTGGAAAGGAGAAGAACCATTTGCTTCATCTGGAAAACGGGCAGTTAACGAACGAAAGGCAGCGTTACCTAACTCTTCAGCTGATCTTCTGGAAGATGAAAGTGCGCTTTGAGCGAACACAGGAAGTCCGCATCTGCTCCTTGCATGAATGATTAGAGCGTGCTCTGCACGTGGCAATCGTTACAATCGAGGACTCGAAGAGATTATCCTCAATAGAGCTTTTCCTGATCCCACCTTACCCCACCCACCTCCTCCAGATGTACCTCTTTGCAACAATTCCTACCTCTCTCAAAGCACTTAATTATACTCTGTTTAGAGTACTTAATTGTCCTTTGCTAAGCACTTCAAGGCAGGGTATTTGTCTTATTCATTTTCTTTTTTGTAACTTGTTTGTTCCAGGTCTCATCGGCATGACCAAAAAATAAGGTCACAGAGTTTTGTTCTCTTGGAGAGTAAAACTTTGTTTCATTCCACTGTGTGTATGATAACAAAACCAAAGATCTGGACAAGCTGAGTTATTCTAGCAGGTCTCTATTAGAAAGGGAAGGAATGTCTTCTGTAATAAAACTGAGAACATCATAGTTGAAGTGTATTCTTCAGACCATAGAGCCATTCTTGCCTTTGAAAGATGTGACTGTGTTCAGAGGCAAGATTATACTACAAGGGCCAGTGAGCCACTCTGCTTCCCAAGTGGAATTGGTGGGAGAGCCTGGCCAACGTGTCTATAAAAACAGCTTCAAAGTCAGATACCTCAGCTTCCCTGTCTTCATTTCTCAATGAATTAATGCAATCTGCAATTTTGGGGGATTCACAATGTTCAACTCAATCTATTCCTATGTCATCCCTCAGTAGACATGGTATTCTTGCTTGGGAATTCATCAAAGTCAGCAATCTCTAATTGCACCAAAGGAGGTGTGGATTCCATTTTTCATAACATTAACTCTCCACTACGAATAAGGCACCATGGAGTAAACGTGGTAGATTCTGTGCCACTTGCAGCTATTCGTTCCCTTTAATATTTACTGAGAACAATGCTAGAGCCTGAGAAGGGTAAACAAGGCTGAGCAAGACATGCCCAGAGTTTTGACGGGTGTGTGTGTGTGTGTGTGTGTGTGTGTGTGTGTATGAATGTGATTTATTGTTTGTCTTCCTCATTCCATTAGACTCAGCCCCTTGGAGACCGGTGTATATCTTTTTTGTTTAAATAACATTTTTTATTGTTTTTCAATTACAGTTGTCCCCATTTTACCCCATTACTCTCCCCCCACCCTCACCACCTACATTCAGTCCTTCCATCCTCCCCCCACTGTGTTTGTCCATGGATTCTTTATATGTGTTCCTTGATGACCCTTCCTCTTCTTTCCCCCATTATCTTTTTAAAATTGTATTTTTTAAGTTAAAAATTGACTTTTTGGAATGTATAGTTTTATGAATTTTAATACCTGTATTGATTTATGTAATCCTCACTATAATCATGATAAAATTCCATCATCTCCAAAGCTCTCTCATTTTGTCCTTTTGTAGTCTAACTCTCCTCCTACCTTAGCCCCTGGAGATCACTGATCTGTTCTCTCTGTATAAAGTTATTCTTTTTCCAGAATGTTGTATACACAGTTTCACATAGTATGCAACATTTTGAAACTGGCTCTTTGACTCAGAATAATGTATTTAAAACTCATCCATGGTGTTACATATATTGATAGTTCATTCTTTTTTCTTGTGGAGTAGTATTGCATTGTATGGGCACAACAGTGTTTATTCATTCAGCCATTGAAAGGCATTTGTTTATTTATATTTTTACTTTTTGGTGATTCAAAACAGAATTGTTCTAAACACTCATGCAGGCTTTAGTGTGAAAATAAGTCTCAGTTTCTCTCGGGTAGACACCTAGGAGGGAACTGCTGGGCCATCTGTAGATGTATGTTTAACTTTGTAAGAAACCACTAGTCTATTTTCCAGAGCCTCTGTGACATTTTTCACTTCAAACACCTGAGGGTTCCAGGTGCTCTGGTATTCTTATCACCTGGTTTGGTCAGTGTTTTTCTAGCCATTCTAACAGCACATAGTGGTATCTGCCATTCTAATCAGTGTGTAGTGGTATCTCATCATGGTTTTAATGTGACCTCCCAGAATGGCTAATGACATCGAACATTTCTTTATGGGCTTATTTACCTTCCGTACGTTATCTTTTGGGAAGTCATTTGCCCATTTTTGGTGTGTTCCATGGCTGATGGGCATTCCACTGTATGAATGGGCCTCATCTTGTGTACCCATTCCTCAGTTGATGGGCATGTAGGTTGTTTCTACTTTTGGGCTATTTTCATGAATAGTGTTGCTATAAACTTTTGTGTACGAATTTTTGTGTAGACATGTATTTTCCTTTATCTTGGGTGTACAACGAGGGGTGGAATTGCTAGGTCGTTTGGTAACTTTATGTGTAATTGCTCGGGGGCCGGCCAGCCTGTTTGTCAGGACAGCTGCTCTGTCCTGCGTTCGCCCAGGGCGCTGTGCGAATCTAAGCCGAGGAGAATGCCCATGGTCGAACCTATTTTTAACTCTACTTTGATTTATCTTTACTTCAAATGTACTTAACATCATTTTTCTTAAGTATATCGAAGGAGAAACTAGAGGCAGTCAGAACTCCTGCACTTCATCTAAGTTTCTGTTATAATTACCTTTTCTCCACTAGACAGCAAACTCCTCCAAGCAGTTCACGTTTGCTCCCTGAAACGACTTCCTTGAGCAGCTTCATTGCCCAAATACTTAATATTCATCATCTTATACGAAGATCAGGAAGGAAGACAAGCATTTAGGTAAAATATTTCAAGTTTAGAAACTATGATTCTGGATATTTCATGAATAGCTAGATGTACTTAGTAAAGAAAGTGTAAGCTCAGTAAGTACTTGCTGAATGAATGAAAAACAGTAAGAAAAATTATTTCGTATGGCACGGATGAATATAGAACAAGTCACATTTTCACATTTAAGTCTCACAGCCATGTTTTGTGGCCTTTTATCTTGTGAACTATCCTCAGATCATTAGGTTTTGGAGTCATCTATAGCTGGATGGACTGGGAAAGTGTCTACTGCAATTTTTGGATTTTATTATAATATCTTTCTTTTGTTAACAATTAAGAACTCTCGATATAATTGCCAGTATGTTGGTAAATGAAATATTATGTAATTCTTCTTGAGGCATTTGCTTTGTAGCGCATTTTCAAAGAACTATTTATACTGATAACTTAATAAGTGTCATGAATAAAAATATTAGTCTGTGCACCATGTTCACATAAGTGAACTGTGGTGAAATTTACAGGAGTGGATGAAATAATTTATTTCTGTATAACTGGGTTATTTGTTTATTAAGAGGTTGCCAGTCACAGAAAGATAAATACTATATAATTTCACTTCTATGTGGAATCTAATGAATAAAATAAACAAAGAAAGTAGAAGCAGACTCATAGATACAGAGAATACACTGACAGCTGTGGGGTGGGGGACTGGGTGAAACAGGTGAAAGGATTAAGAAAAAACCCTCATAGACACAGATGTCTGTATGGTAACTGCCAGAGGGCAGGAGGGTTGGTGTCGGCAGAAGAGGGTAAAGGGTAAAAGGAGGATGAGCAGGGATGGAAGGAGACTAGACTTCGGGTGGTGAACACAATACACTATACAGATGACATATTGCAGAATTGTACCTGGAACCTCTGTAGTTAACCAGTGTAACCCCAATAAATTCAATAAAAATAAAAAAGAGGTTGCCATTGTGACTTCAAATGATTCTTAAAAACTTTTAGGTAGTAAAATTCTGACTTTTTGTACAACTCTTTTGGATATTCTCTGATTTTACAAAGGGATTCATTATATATAATTTACATAAATAGACATTGGGTGAATAAGGGCAGTTTTATAATTCTGAGCCATTAGACTCTCTAACCTTGAATTTCTACTTGAAATTCAGTATAAAAATGTAAAGTGGTTCAAAATTTGTGTCTTACCATCTTCCAGTAAAGCATAAAGGGTTGCAATAATTTTTAAAATGGAAAGGAGGGATAACCCTTCTTTTCATTTGGTTACTAATTCCAACATTCTGGAAAAGTCAGTTCACTTAAAATTTAAATTTATTCTTCTATGCACTATGTAAGATCACGAGGGAGTTCTACTGTCCGCAAAATGTGTGCTGTCTTCCCTGTTGATGTGACAGCCTGCATCTGCTTTTGCATACTAGGAAAGCAACAGCATAAAAACCCAATTTTATTGATCTTTTAAAACTGGGCAGTGTAGACAAGGAAATATGTAGTTTGAAGACAATGATAATAATTATCCTGAGCTGTGTGAGGCACTTTAATATCTTTGCTTTTCAGGGCTTAGTGTTCTGCAGGGGATCTGATAGAGAAAGTAGTTCTAACCAGGTGGAGGGGTGGTGGTGAGGAGAAAATTATTTTCAGATCTGGTACCTTTTTTGGTGAGCATGGGAGCAGAAAGGAAACCATTTTTCTTTGTTAAGCCATTGTTAAATATACTGCCTCTCCAACAAAATTTAACTGCTGTCCACTGAGTTTTCCCAGAAAAGGACTAACAAAGCAGGTTGGATCAAGAAAAACCATAATTTGTAGGCAGTCAAAATGTACTTGAATTCTAGTTTGGCCATTAACCACTAGCATGGCCTTTGTCTAGGTCTTGAGTCATTTTGATTCTGTTTCCTCATATGTAAAATGAGGGCGGCCATCATTTTCTCCACCCCAAATTTGCTCAGCTAGACCCTATCTTGGACATTGGCATTGCCACAAACTTCACAGGCCAAACTCCTCAAGCCTTCTTATTCCTTACATCTGGTCAGCCGCCATGGCTCTTGGTGCGCCCTGCTGTTGCCGTCACTCACTCTCCTTCCATGTACCTGATGCTTGGCCTTTCACAATAGGATTCTCCTCCTTGTGATGCCTTTGGCAGTACAGATGCTGCCTCCTCAAGGGACACTTCTCTGATCTTCCCCGATGGCTTATCACCTTCCTCTGGCTGTGTCTCCAACTTATATGATCTTCTTTTGTAAAGTGATCTGTTCTCAGAAAGGTCAGTGTCACACTTGCCTTTGCAACCTGGGTCTTAGCTCAGTCCTTGGAACCCAGTTGTAGTCCAGTAAATATTTGTTGAATGAGTGAATGAATAAATGGTACCCATTTTGCAAGGTTGTTGTAAAGGCCGGCTGTGGCAAAAGACAGGAATTAAATAAATAGTGCTTATTATTATAGGATTATTACTATATTTTATCTAAAATATGTTCAGCATGTTTTCATGTGGCTCAATGAATGATTATGACAGGTAATCTATTAATCCACATATCAGTGCCACTGACTAATCAACTTTCTAAATTGGGATCCTGTAATTAGTTCATTGTTTTTGGCACTATGACAGATACCAAATTATTTTCAAGGGGTCACCCATATTTGCTAGACTAAATACAGGTAAAACTCTATGCTCCAGAGTGTTTTTTTCTTTTTTTCTCCTATGCTGTCCACAGTATAGAAAATTCTTATTGGAAACAATGTACTTATGGGGCTACTTTGGAAGTAGTCTTGTTTGTATTTTCCTGGGATTCTCAGGCTCCACAAATTTCACTCAGAACAAATCCAGCCCTTCCCTAAGATTAAGGACAACTCTGAGTCAAGGAAGAGCGTGCTTGAAGTGGTTGTATGGCAAACTCCTCCATCGTGGTGGTGGTGGTGGGGGTGGTGGTGGTGGTGGTGGTAATGGCAACAATAATAGGTAACTGGCGGCAACAGTCTCTTGCAGAACATGTACCAGGACAGAAGGAGCTTGAGTGAGGAGGAATGAGAGCAGCAGATGTGTGTCCTTGGAGGCTCTGAACTTGTAAGCCCTTTGAGCAATTGCAGACAGAAGGAAGTACAATTCACTTAAATTTGTTTAAAAGTCTTGATGTAAGAAATAGTCCTTCCCAACTCAGATCAGAGTGGGGAGACAGAAGTGAGAGGCACACAGAAGGAGTAAAACCAGATTGAGGGAAAAAAAGGGATTCAGATGTGGTCTGGACTGAGACAATTTTCTGAGTCGTAGCTGATTAACGGTTTTACTAGTTCCCTGGTAAGAAAGAGCCGAGCTAATTTTATAACCACCCTCATGTGATATATGTGATAAGAATAAGCAAATTCATGGCTGAGAAAAACGCATGTGGTACATTTCACAGGGTAGAATCAGTCATATGCGGGAAATGTTGGTTATTATAAAGCCTAGAGTGTGGGTACCCATTCCAGGATCACGAACTTTAATTTAATGGATCAACTGACATGCACAGCCAGCAGTCTGACACAGAGAGAGGAAAGAGTGAGGGATTGTGTTCTTTACAGTCCGCTGCCTGCATAAGATATAGTCCTTTCTTGAAGTGCTAGTGATATGATTACCAGCCAGAAGACTGAACCCCGTCTCCACCTTTGATATGTACTTCGTACATGTAAACTGACAGGACAGATATGAGGGTGATGTGACCTTAGAGATTTAAGCAATCTAAAATGTAGACTTCTAATGGCTGTTGTTTCTCTTCCCTGAGTATTGCTAAGCATTTAACATCCCCATATGTACATTCCACTTATCCAAGTGAGAATGAAGAAGTCTGAACAGCTGAGAAAAAAGTGCTCTGTACTCTAATGTGATCAGAAACACCTTATCAAAAGTTGTTAATGGACACTGGAAATTTTCGTAAAACTGACCGGCCTGCTTTCTTGCTTGGACTGTCTGCTGTATAGAATGCCATGGTTTTTTGCTGAGGGTGAATCTTGCAGTCTCTCCTCTGTCATCACTCTGAGACAAAGGCTCTTTGGCACCATAACAAAGATGAAGGGCGAAGTACGAGATGGGGATGGAACAGGCAACTCCAGGATGTTTTGTGGAAGAGGTTTCTTTGAAAACGAATTTCCTCACTTGATCTTGTTTTCCTGTAATTTGTCACTTTCTTCTGAAACAGAGCGAACAACAAAGTAATTTCTTGAACACAGAGTCCTGGTCGCCAGTTTATAACTATCTTACTGGAATAAGCTCTGGCCTTCAGCAATATTGAGAAGGTCAAGGAATAATTTCAAGCAAAAGGTCAATTTTAAAAGTATTATCAGAAGCTGTAATTTTTAATTAATGTACAATATTATAATTGCACACTTAGATTGCATATTCAATGGCCTTAATACTTTGGACATCTTTGTGTATAAAGCTTTTCCTTTCTCTAATTCTTGGTACAGTCTCATAATTAGAATTATTGGATCAAAAGCTATAAAAAAATTAATACTCTTGAGTCATTCTGGAAAGTGCTTTCCAAAAAGGTAGAATTCATTTTACCAGCACTTGGAATAGCGGTTCATAAAATTGAGTAGTTTCCCATGCTTTCCCAACATGAAACATTCTCACTTGAAAAGAAAAAATTATCTGTGCATTAGTTGTAGAGCCAGGATGTTTTAATCGGGATTGTGGCTGCTTCACTGTTCTTTGGAGTTTGGTTTTTGTTTTAAAAATGTTTATATTTAAGATGTATATTTGTCCAATCATAAAAAGAAAATATATTTAAAAAAGAATTTCACCTGCAAACTTAAGAGCACAATAAAAAACAGCTTAAACCCAGTGCGTAAACGGAACCGGCAGAGGTGAGGTGGTTACACTGGTGAGAATGAGTCTGAAGAACTGTGAGGCGAACACCCTGATTACTTTTTAAAAAGGGGCTTCTATCAGCTAAAGGAAGAATGAAAAGGACATGTGCTTACAAGTATATTGTCAGAAAAAAAAACTATTAAGAAGTCTTTTTTCCTAATGATAATTATTTAGCATTGTAATGTAGAACTTCGTTCAAGGAATTCTCATGGAATCCTCAGGGTTATTTCTTCCCCCATCTCTAGGCCAGATTGTACCCACATTATTCCAGAGATGAGAATTTCCTTTCAAAAGATTTCCACCAGAAAAGGAATTAGTCTCCCAGGGCGACCCATTCCTATACTTTCTTGGTGACCTGAAGGTTTTCCAGTGAGAAAGCATATCTGAATTAAATTTTCTGAATTTAATGGAGATTAGAGGTAACTGTGTACTGATTACCCTTCACTACAGCTGTGTTTTCAGTTACATTTAATATTATTTGTATTAGTTTCAGATGTGTAGCAGAGCAGTTAGATAACTATATGCTTTCCAAAAGTGTCCCCCCTGATATTTCCACCTGGCACCATACACAGTTATTACAATATAATTGACTGTATTTCTAATGCTGTACTTTACATCCCCAATTTGGACTTTTCAATTCCTTTACCTTTTTCAACCACCCTCTCTTCTGATAACTGTCACTTACTTCTCTGTGTCTATGAGTCTGTTTCAATTTTGTTCATTTATTTCATTCTTAAGATTCCACATATAAGTGAAATTATATGGTATTTGCCTTTCTTTGACTGACTTATTTCACTTAGCATAATACCTTCTAGGTCCATCTATGCTAAGTCACAAGTGGTAAGATTTCATTCTATTTTATGGCTGAGTAATATTCCACTGTATATACATATGCACCACCAGTTTTTATCCACTTGTCTATTGATGGGTATTTGTCACTTGCGTTGCTTCCATATCTTGGTTATTGTAAATAGTGCAGCAATGAACATAGGATTCATATGTCCTTTTGAATTAGTGTTTTGGGTTTCTTTGACTATATACTCAGAAGTGGAATACCTGGGTTATAGGCCATTCCATTTTTGATTTTTTGAGGACTCTCCATACTGTTTTCCATAGTGGTTGCACCAATCTGCATTCCCACCAACAGTGCATGAGGGTTCCCTTTTTGCCACATCCTCCCTGATACTTGTTGTTTGTGAATTTATTGATGATAGCCATCCTAATAGGTGTTTTTTTCACACTTTTGACTAAACACCATTAGTTTACCCTTTTATTTTCTGAAGATTAAATCACCGAAGCTCTTCTACAATCTTTCCTCTAAGGTCCTATATGCCCTTTCTCAGCACTTTCAAATCTACCTTTGGATTCTTTAAATGCGTTCCCTGAATCGGAAGCAGTGAAGCTGTGTCTGTGACTTGTTCTTTATTACTACTCCCACCCTTATTTAATGACGCAATGGTGTGTTTTTTCTTCTCTCATACAATGTACTGTATGGGTGTTCAAAAAAATAGTATCAATGATAATAATAACATGTAATTTTAATGTCAATTCTATAATACAAATATTTACTATTATTCTTCCCATTTTACTGATGGGAATTTGAGGCCCAGAATGGTTAAGTGATGGCTAAAGTCATGTGGTTAGGGGAGCGCCAGAAATGAAACACAGGTGCTCTGAAACACAGAGACGAAACACTTCAGACCTCAAGTTTTTTTTTTTTAATTTTTTTTAAAGATTTTATTTATTTATTTTTAGAGAGGAGAGGGAGAGAGAGAGAAACATCAATGTGCGGTTGCTAGGGAACATGGCCCGCAACCTACGCATGTGCCCTGACTGGGAATCGAACCTGCGATGCCTGGTTTGCAGCCCGTGCTCAATCCACTGAGCTATGCCAGCCAGGGCCAGACCTCAAGTTTTTAATATACTGAGGAATTTTTAATGATATTAAATCAGTGAGTGTACTTGAACCTAGGTCTTCTTAGATATGAGTCCTTTCTATTTACTGCTTCTGATGAATCTTGTCATTAGTGTTTGGTTATAGGTATGCCTAATGTTTTAGAAATTTATTTCAAAAACTGGGCAAGGCAGGATGCAGAGCGGTGAGGAGCATGGGTTCTAGAACCAGATTGCCATCTATAACTTTGGGACCCTGGGCTAGTTATCTAATCTCTCTGTGCCTTAGTATTCTCATTAATAAGATAAAGACAATACTAGTATTTTCCTTGTAAGGTTGTGTTGAGAATTACCATATTTTTCGGACCATAAGATGTACCTAGGTTTTAGAGGAGTAAAATAGGAAAAAAATTTGAAGCAAAAATGTGGTAAAATATTTAATAACATAAATAACATAATATTTCACCAATGTAAATGTAAACAGAACTCAACAGCAGCATTAACAACAATTATTCCTCCCAAATTGGGGGAGGGAGGTATGTCTTATAGTCCAAAAAACACAGTGAGCAAATTATACATGTAAAGTATTTTGGAGGGTGCCTGATACACAGAGAGAACCAAATAAGTGCTGCTATTTTTGCTAAGAGAAAGATTCCCCTGAGAGTTGTGTTCAAGATGAGCCAGGTGAAGAGGGCACCGTGTTTGCCCATCTGAACCCGATTCCTACTGTGAAGACCACTGGGTAAAGGTGATTCATATCTGAAATAGCTATAAAGTCACTTGAAGATATATGCTCTCCTTCTAGCCTCTTCTTAAGTAGTAGGGGAGTTTACATATTACAGATTGAAAGGTTTTCCTGGGGTTTATTTTGTGGGGGTGGGTACAGCCATGGAGAAAACAGTTAAGTGCGGTAGATGGCGTGGATAAGCTTGAAACTCCCTTTGCTTTGGAAAAGTCCCATGTTAATAGGATGACATTAGCAAAATTTTTTGGGACCACCCGAACTGTACTTACATTCATGGTAGCATATTAATTTGAGGATATACTCACTGTGGTCCACAACCTTCGTGCATAAAGAGGGCTGGCTTCCTGCTGAGAAAAATGTTTTTGTCCACCTAAAATCAAGGTGCTGCCACACACATAGATTCTCTCTCTCTCTCTTTGACCATAAGACACCTGGAGAATGATGAAAAATATTCTTCTTCTAGAAACCAAGGTTGATAAAATGAGGCTATCTTGGCAGGTGTGAACCTTAGCAAAAAAAATGATGTGAGATGTGTTCACCCTCCATGCCTCTAGGTCTTTCTGAATTAATTCCCTTCCCTCCCTATCTCCCCTTCTCGAACCCTTATGGTTGCCTCCCTCTCCGTTCAAGGCCTCCTGCCATAGCTCCTTAATAAGGTCTGCCTGCCCTGCCCCCCCCCCAACACAGCCTTGCCCTGTGCATTTCTTCTATAATTCTGTTCTCCATTTTTAGCATTTTCCCATTTTCTGTGTCTGTTTTCTCAGAATCCTCCATGGTACCTGGTTGATATCAGATTTAACAAATAAAAATTCAGGATGCTCAGTTAATATTGAATTTGAGATCAGAATGATAATTTTTTAGTTTGTATGCCAAGTGATATTTGGGACATACTTTCCCAAATATTACCCATTTTTTATCTCAAATTTGAATTTAGCCAGGTGCTATTGAAATCCAAAGTAATGGGGATCCCGGTTATATAGTGAGAGTTGTGTCCTATTGTTACATGGAAAGCAGAACTTGTAGATGAAGCAAACTTGGATATTCAGCTGAGAAGACCTCTAAGCAAAGTTTGATTTCTTCTTGCTGCTTATAGTAAAATGTGAGAGGGAAGAGATGGATTGAGGGAACAACTCCAAGCAAAAGGTAAAAAAGACTTAATGATTTGGAAAATTTTCAACCTATTCTGGCTGCAAAGATGCTGCATTTAGGAGATTTACAGTCGGGAAAGTGCTCTGCAGGGAAAGTCACAGGTACCTCACTACAGCCTTTTGCCAATTCTGTGGAAAGAGCAAAAGGACCAAGCATTCAGTCGTGTAGACATTCCTTTGAGGAGATGATGCATGTGACTCATGCATCCCCTCAGCTGTCGTGAGAGAAGTCAAAAATAGAGATGAATCTGAAGGTATCTGTGGAGACTTTTTCTAATGGAGTGAATTTCTGAGACATATGGGAGATTCACAATGCTCTTGAGGATGTTACACTGTCAGAAATACTGACAGCTTGGACTAAAAGGAACAGAGGGTGGAAGAAATGAAAGAAAGTTGTCTGACTCAAGTTCTTCTACATTCAGGAAATAAGCTTAAAATTTATCCAGCTGCAAAAATGTACTACCCTTCCTGAAAAGGATGACCCAGGCAGTAAAGCTGTTGGCCCAGAAAGCAGGACCTTATATTCAGAGGATGAATTTGATGGCCAGAAGGGCAGAACATCCAATTACTGAGGGTTATGCCCAAGCCTTGTAACCTAGTGAATGTTTGCCAGTTGAATCTCAATATTGCTTGGAACCAGTGATTCTTTTATTTGTTCTACCCCTACCTCTACTTTTGAATGGGAATGATGATAAGTATTATTCTCTGTCCCTCCACTATATTTTGGGATCATACAACATTTTTTCTTACAGGTCCACAGATAGAGAGGAATTTTGCCTCAGATGGATTATATTGGGAATTATGAACCCATATATTATGTAAAGAATGAGATTTAGGACTTTCGAGTTGACAGTATTTAGATGAGACTTTGAAATTGCATTGATGCTCTCTAATGGGCTGAGACTTACGGAGATGTTGGGATTGGGTGAATGTATTTTTCATAGACACGGATGTAAGTCTTTGGGGATTGGAGGGTTGATTGTAGCAGGCTGCACAGTGGCATCCATGATCGTCCAAGTCTCAGCACCCAGAAATGTGAATATTTGACCTTATGTGGCAGAAGGGACTTGGAAGATATGAACAAATGAAGAATCTTGAAATTAGGAGTTATCTTGAATTATCTAGGAGGGCAGGATAACCCATGGGTTCTTATAAGGGGAAGATGCAAGGATGGAGGCAGAGATCAAAGAGGACAGAAGATGCTGTACTCCTGGCTTGAAAGATGGAGGAAGAGGCCATGAGCCAAGGAATGTATGTGACCTCTAATAGCTAGAAATGGCAAGGAAACAGATTTTCCCCTAGAGTTTCCAGAAGAAACATAGCTTTGTAGTTCCATTGAAGACTTCTAACCTCCAAAATTGTAAGATAATGTGTTTTTTGTTGTTTTAAGTACTAAGTTGGTGGTAATTTAATACACCAGCAATAGGAAATGCATATACCGGGCATCCTGCAGTTTACCTGGCAATCCCGGTTCTGGTGAGAGCTAATTTCACTAGATATCTACAATGGGTCAGAGTCATATGCATTAGCACATCTAATTCCTTCAGCAACCTGGTGACATAGTAACCATGTTACAGATAAGAAAAATGAAGTTCAGAGCTGCTAAGGGCAGAATTTAATTTGAACCCAGATCTGAGGGACTAAAAATTTCACGTTGTTTATTTGTTTCTTTGTTTGTTACTTTGTTTCTTTTTCCTCCTCCTCCTTGTTGCTACCACCACAGGGTTGTCTATGAAGCATGTGTTTCTGGAGCAAAGTAGGTTTCTGGTCCAGTGAGTTGGATGCTTCCTCTCCTGACGTACAAAAACAACTCTGCTTATACAATAAATATTTTATTGATTCTCATCCAAAAGACATTCCAGTATAAACTAATGAGCTTCTGAATAAATAAATTTTCCACCACAGTCTAAATGCATATTCAAAAGACTATACTTCATAGATCAAATATATATTCTTTAGTGCCAAATGTTCTGGCCTGCTGTGCAAGCAAAGGATCCAAGTATTATATATTTCAACAAATGAGCCAAAACAATTAGTTTCCTTAGACAATTAAATAAGATAATAAGCCCAAAATGCTCCATAATCAGGTTGGTAGAGAAGCAAATTTATTGTCTTTATTAGCAGCTTGCTTGCAGGTCTTTTATTTGAACTAAGGAACACCCTCATAGCTCTGGGGAAAGGCAACCCCAATGCTGCAGGCTCCCGCTGCTGCTCACCGCGGAGCTGGTGTCCAGTCGAGGATGGCCAGCTGCACACACGGCTCCTCTTTATTTTCAGCCTGAAGTAATTCTACCACACTCTCCCTGCCCTCCCAACCCCCTACTAAAATCCCTTAAGTGCTGTGTTGGGAGAAAAAAATCCCACTGAGAGCTTCCAGCAGACAGAAGGTATTATCCATTCATGTATCTGCCATTTGACCAGCAAAGAACATCTGGCAGGGCAGCTGGAAGGGTGTCACATGCAAGCTGGTTGGTGACCATGAATAGCTTACTGGACACCAAGGGGAACGGCATAGCCACTGCTAAACTGCATGCTATACATCTCACCAGAGCAAACTCGTTGCGAACTCCTTGTCATTTTTCAAAGGTGAGCAGCTTTCTTCTCAGTTCTTCCACTGTATCAGTTTATTATGAAAATCACTGAGCACAGATCATAGGAACGTAGTGTTCAATAAATGCTAGTTATTAGTGCCTTTTGCCACATGATTATTAGACCAGGACTGTTTCCTCAACCCATGATCAATGAACATCTTAGAGTTCAGCAGCACAGCTGAATTGTGAGCTCTTGTTGGCAGGTCACATGACTGGGTCGTTCATGGGTCGACTAGCCTTTACACTTTTTGAGTGACTCAGACAACACGTTTTTGTGTGGGACAGCATAAGCACTCAGAATGCAAGAGTGCTCTGTGCGGCATTCCAGTGCAGGAGGGGGGAGGACTTCATATCTGGCACCACGGTCCGCTCCACGTGGAACAGTTGGCCCCCAGGTCACAGATCACCTGTTACAACAAGGGTATGTCCTTTGTCTTCTCTCTGACTGAGAACTATGAGGTTGCAAAGGGTTAACGTTTCCATCGTCAACAGTCATTAAAGGAACCACGCAGACCTGGAGTCGTGGGGATACTGATGAAGTTAATGTTTCCTTTCCTAACGGAAATGGTCTGGATAAACGGTAGCGATGGGATTTCCTTCCCCCACACCTTCCACAGATTCGGCACTTTTCTGGAAGACTGCTCTATTTGTAAAAGACAAGTCAAGTTGTGCTATTTTTTTTTTTTTTTAGGTTTTGAATTTGATGTTCTCAAGTCTATTGGTAACATTTCAGGGACCTATGAAAAATGTGTAATCAAAACAAAATTGGGTAGAAACAACCCACAGCTCTGGCTCCCAGCTTTGGGGTGCATGAGAAGATGGGGGGATGTGGTAATGAGGACGGCAGTATGTGTGGGGGTGGTGTTAAATATGTAAAGATTCCTATGCTCCACTCCAGAAAATCTGGTTTTATAGGTTCAGGTGGGGCACTAGGGACTGGCACTTTAATTTGCAGATTTGGAAGAAAGAATGAACCCGTGGGCCCAGGCAGTGAATGCTCATGAAACCGGATTGGTTTACACAGGTAAAGTTTGATACTAAAAAGCATCAAACTAACAGGTCTGCATGAGATCCTCGTACCTGCAGAGAAGTCACTCAGCCGTGTGATGCTGGACAGGAGCCCCTTGGCCCAATCGTGGATATAGTGCTTGAGAGGCACTGCGGCTCCCTGGCGTCGAGGACTCGGCCCGGTTCCCAGGCCCCCACCTTACTGGCTGTGTGCCTCGGGCTCAGTGTCTCAGTGTCCTCATCTGCAGAATGAGACAACCACAGCATCTATGTCCCAGTGTTGTCAGAGACTAGTAATAGAGTATAACAGTACTAGAGTATAACAGAGAGAGAGAAACTGTGAGCTACTGTTTCTAAGCACTTTACATATGTTAGCTCATTCAGTATTCACAAAACTCTCAGGTAGGTTCTGTTTTTATTCTCACTGGACAAACGAGGTCCACAATTTGCTCAAAGCCACATGGTTAGAGAGGGGCGAGGTTGGGGCTCAGGCCCAGGCCAGGCTGGCCAACTCCAATGCTCACTGCCATCGCCCCCCTCGATCCCTGCCTCTCCAATAAAGCCTTAGCTGTGCTTGCTCCTCTTCCTTCTGCTTGTTCTTCTTTTTCTGTCTCTCCTCCTGTCTCTTAGCTCCAGATGAATCCAAGTTAGTTCCTGTTAAATAAAGTGTCATTTTGTTTAGGGAGAAAAGTATATTCTGGATCCATACCCCCTTCCACACACAGGTCAGGGAGGTGCTGCAGGAGAGAAAGCAGCATTGTGGCTCCCGAACACGTAGCTTTCAGCCAGGTCCTCTGCATTTCTAGTGCTCCAAAGCATCGGCTGTCGGAGAGAAGGGACAAGTAGATTACAGCTTTGCTTGGCCATTTCTAAGAGTTCCTCTGGGCTTAGCTTTTCTAGGGGGGGAGGGGCAATGTCCACCTTCTCCCAGCACCTTAGCCACAAGCACTGTCTTTCCAGGAGGTCTCCTTTGGGGGCCTTGGAACCAAGCTATGAATTATTCTATATGCCGGATTCTCACTCAGCACATTCCAGGCACTGTCATAGTTTATTATCTCAACAGCTCCACACTTATTTTTAGGACCAGCTCCCCTGGTGGACCCCTCTACCTGTGGCTCTCCGCACTTGTGAAGAGACTGACTACTGCACACTGAGTGATAGGTTGTGACAAAGCTGCCCTCTGGCTGCTTGTCTGTCTCTTCTCTGAGCAAGCTGTGGCCTTGGGCCTCCTAGCTTGCTCCCTCGCCTGGCCCTGTTCCCCAGCAGCACTTGTGCCATGCTCTGCAGGAGCAACTTCTCTTAAATGCTTGCTTGAAGGGATGGAACTTAGCTTGCTGAGTTGAGCTGTGCTATTTTTTTTTTTTTTTTTTTTTTTGCTTGCCTGCTTTTCTGTCACCAGATTGCTCTGGGAGCAGTGATGCTCTTAATTAAGCTGAGCTCTGAGGTGCTTAAAATGCAAAATTCACAGGCAGGCTGGATGGTGCCTGAGGCTGGAAAAGGATGCTTTTCTCTTTGGGAACCTGTGTCATATGTAAAAGTTCCTTTGTTCCAGTGGAGCTGGCTCACAGCACCAAAGAGTGAGCCTCATCCCAGGTGAGGGGAGTTTCTACGAGGTTAGATCCTTGCATTTCCTTCATGCCAGCTGGGAGCTTAGGGGCTGTGTTCAACAAAGAGAAAAACTGTCTCCTCCTATGGTGGCCTCCTTCTACCATATGAGTGTATCCTCAGGCTCATGAGAAGATGAATCTATGAGATCACAAAAGACTCCCCAGGCAGGATTATTCTGGTTTGTAGAAAAGATGGGAGACCCAGAACTCAGATGTGGACCCAGAGACCATGGGCAGATAGGAAGATTGCATCCAGCCCCAGGGGAAATCGAAGATTTAACTCACTCCATTGTTCAACAGAGGTTCTTCCAACTTCCCTTCAGCCTCTCATTTCCCAACATGTGACAAAGGAACACGACCTTCCCAGAGTTAGTCCCACCAATGAGCTCCTTCCATCCAAGCCCCCACTTCTCAACTGAGCAGGTGTCTTAGGTATACACACCACACACCACGGTGCTGCATTCGTTCTCTTCCCTTGCTCCTGGGGAACTCTGCATGAGTGCTTTCTCACGTGTCTGGAGTCTCTGGAGCTTCTTAGATCAAGTCCCATGGGACTTGGCTGGACCTCTGGGCCTCCCTGAGACCCTCTGTTGTGAGACCAGAGCAATGACTCTGAGCTGAGTGAGGGCTGTAGAAGGCAAGGGCAGGAATTGTAGGTCAAGTGTGGGGGCGCTCAATTACCCCCTCAGCTCTCTATTCTGCCCCTGCTCACACCCAATTAAAATGGACTTGACATGTTTTCTCCTTATATATGGTTTCTCCTTTTATACAAGGTATGCTTGGGCCCACAAAGATAAAGGTACAATTGCTTATTGGGCAAATTATAAAATAAAAGACACCCACTTTAGGCAGACCAATTAGAAATGGGCACCCACTCTGGGCAGTGACGCAGTCCTGCCCAGCTTAGTGTGCGGAGTGGAGCTGAGTTCCCGTTCATGCGCGCTGGGACTGGCTGACGTTGTGCAGGGCGCAACAGTGCGGAAAGGACTTCAAGGTCCCCCCTCCCCCATTTCTCCTGCACCATCTGACCCCTCAGCTTCTCTTCTCTTTCAGCTGAACTGAAAGCTTCTCGCACCTCCTGTGCACTGGAGCCCAAGCCGCGCTGGGTCATTTTGAGAGTTCTGATTACTGGGTAGCTTTGGCTCACTCTTTAGATGATTAGGATGGGGGAGCAGTGCATGCTATTACATTGACTGTCTCCAGAACCTGACTGTGTGAACACGACTAAACTGTCCACGTCATCTGGGTGCCTTTTTCATACTATTTGTGAAACATTTTCCATTCTGGATGGGGGGGGGCACTATACCTTGTCTTTGGGGGTAGGATGGAACACCTAGTCACCAGTGGGGCGGCTCATTTCAGCCCTGCGTTCTGCCTCACCATGCGCCCCATGATGAGCCTGGTCCAGAACGCTGTGCTCATTCCTGGTAGGTTCTTTTTTTCTCCCGGCTCCATAGGAACTGGCCCGGTAGCCCTTGACCCCACTTACCCAAATCATTGTTGGCTTTTTTTTTTTTTAACAGACTCTGACTAATAAAGAAGTACTTCTCTCTCACTAAAAACCACTCAGCTTCTTAAGTAGAAACTGCTTATTTCCAGTGTCCTGAATACACCCCATCCTCATGATATAGCCTGCCCGGGAGAACTGTGATGTACATAATGTGAGCCTTTGGGCCTTCCTCACACTCAGGGGTTGTGTTTTCCTCTCTCCTAATACTCCTATCCTTTCCCAGTCTGGGTCCTTTTCTTCCCCTTACTTGCAGGTGAACTAATCTTTGATAAGGAATTATGGGATAAACCAAATGTTAGCTGATAATGACTTAAGGTTTACCTCCTCATGGGTGCTGGCATTTTAAATCAGGGACTTGCCCCAAATGAACTGAGGTTATGATCACTGAGAGAAAGGCAGTGCTATTTTGGCACTTTCCAAACATGAAAGTGCCTCCAATCTCTAGGCTAGGCTTAATTTTTGTGACTTAAAAAGAACCAATGAAGAAAAAATTTCAGGAGAACCAGAGACCTAAGGGCCTAATAGGTTGTGCCTAATAGATTTGATTCTGTGTTCAGAAAGTACACACCATTCATATGATTCCACATACCTTGTAGGTCTCTGCCACCCTCTGTACAGTAGCTTCCGTTTCATCCCTGAGCGGATCTTGACCCTCCAAATGCTGGGTCAGGTGGGTCTGTCCACAAGCTGTACCTGTGCACTGAGTTCTGGGTCTTTCTACACCCCCACCCCCCCTGCAGCGGTTCCCCATGTTGACGAGGACACCGTGTTGATCTCATTTTCAGCAGCCTTCACTGGAGATATCCTCTGTGCTTAAGGATCACATTAAACAGCAGACTCCGTGTTCAACTGAGAGTTTTCACAGAAATTTTGCAAACATTACATCTTTCTTTCTTTTTCTTTTTTTTTGTCAGTGATGTGAGATTTGTCTTTGTGAAGTAAATGGGTTAACCAGTTCTTGATAAGCCTTACTTGGACTTGAGAACAATATTTAATAGTCACTAATTATTATTTCTATCATTTTTTACCTAAGAGAAATAATTCATTAAACATTTCAGCTGTTAAGGGGAGAGTATATTAAAGAGAATTTAGCTGTCTCCAAAAATGAGTAGAATTTCTTTGATTTGGACAGGTGCCTCTGCTAAACCTTCTTTATTCAATAATGTAGACTTTTTTGATTACTAGATTGAAAGCCTGCAATTCGCCAAGTCATGTGCTACAAGCTGAGGTTATAAAGATGGAGAAAATGCATTTTCTTCTTTTAAGGAACTTCCTCTGTGTTGCAAAGGACAGAATTCTAGAATCTGGACTTCAGTTTCCCCAGTGGTAGAGGGAGTAGCAGTAAAACTGCACATACATTTTCTGTCAGGATTAAATGAGATAATATTGCAAAGTCATTAGGAAACTGCCTGGCACATAGTAAGTGATATATGTGTTTCAACAACACAAACTAGAGGATATTACTGAGTGATAAGGACATAGTTTGTATGAGAATGTGGCTTTAAACCTGGATATAAACAAAGCACTTCAGAAACCAAAAGTGCAGAAGATTTCAATGGGGGAGAGGTATGATGGTTGGGATTGGCTTCACTGATGAGTAGGGCCTTCCTCTGGGTGTTTAACGGTGAGTAAGAGTTCAGTGTGTAGAGAAATAGGTTAGGGCATTTCCAGAAATGAGAACAGCACATGTTATCTTGTAACTCAAAGAGCCCTGCGCAGAAGCTTTCCCTGCCCATCAGCTAACCCCACTGGGCCAGCTGTGATCAAGCCGCCTCCTCTGCGTCATCCTCTACGATTCATTCAACATTTATAGAATAATGGCTCTGGGTCAGTCTTTGAGCTGGGTTCAGTCTCCGCCCTAGAAACTGTTGGAAAAAGGAGGTGCTCTTCTCTTTGGCACCAGTGGGATTCCATTGCACACCAGCTGGCCCATTATAGTTCAGAAATACCATTGAAAAACTTTAGGTACGTAGAAGTAAAGTAGTTCTTCTCATCCCTTGGTTTTTGATACCTAAGGAATTGTCTTTATCTGTGAGAAAGGGACAGAAATGGTATTTCTTATGTTCACTCTTTCTTTGACTCCTGTTTATACACTCAAAGAGCTGGTTTTTATAAAAAGCTCAAAGGTGAAAAAATTCTGGAATATTATTGACATAAGTTTAGGAGGACTTTCTTTAAGGACTTGTCAGTTTCTTTAGTTGAGTAGTTACATGTTGTAGCTCTTTGGAATCTGTTTGTAGCTTCTGAAGTCCTCGTGTATTTTATCTTGCTTGTGTTCCATCATTGGGTTTACAGTTTGTACTTCAAGTGTAAGAGATTCTCTGAGGTGAGGTTTAAGGGTGGGGGTGGGGGAATGGGTGGGTGGCAGGGTGTGAACAAGCAGGATCAGGAAGCTGCTTGGAAATTTTTTTTAAATT
Organism: Tonatia bakeri; assembly: GCA_004024845.1. NCBI lineage: Eukaryota > Metazoa > Chordata > Mammalia > Chiroptera > Phyllostomidae > Tonatia > Tonatia bakeri. The sequence goes on from PVIA01008630.1 coordinate 47,229, forward strand.
TATTTTTATTGAGTTTTTTCCATTACCATTTATCCCCCTTATTCCCTTTTCCACCTCCATTCACTCCTCGCCCTGCAATCGGCATACTGTTGTCTGTGAATCCTTTTTACTTTTTGCTGTATACCTCCACCCCTAACACCCCACCTCCGGTCTGAGCCGTCAACCTGCTCTCTGTGCGTCTGTCTCTGTTTGGCTTGTTAGTTCAGTTTGTTCATTAGACTCTACATGAAATTTCCAATCCTAGAAATCCTGTTAGGGAAAACAATCGACCTGGTTTAAAACAACACACAATTTCTCATTTTGTGCCTTTGTGGTGAATATGAGTGTTATTCATCCTGACCATTTCAGTTGGAGCAGAAAACTCAGATCTTTAGGGTGAGATCCTAAGGAAAGAGCAGTGGTTCCATGTCACAGGAGATGTGTATTTTCTAAAGATCTCTGACAGAGATAAGGAGGGTGGCACGGCATGTGGGGGGCAGGGGAATGGTGAGGAGCACCAGTGGCAAGATCAACAAGGAGGTGATTTCCATTACTTCCAAGGAAGTTACAAGGATGTACTTGCAGTTTTAGGATGGAGAGAAGGAAAGGCACGTGAGAGATTTTGATTCTTCTCAGATGGAATTGACAGGATTCAGAGACTGAGTGTGGGAGAGAAAGAGAGGAAGGGGCCCATGAGGACTCTCAAGGGTCTGATTTGGGTAATGATGGGATGATATCGTTCATAGGATGAGGATGAGACGTGGAGAAACTGGTTTGGAAGAAAAGATGACTTCAGTTTGGGATGTATTGAGTTTGAAATATTTGTGGGATGTGCAGGGACAGATTGTTGTAGGCAGTTACATAAACTGACTCAGTTAAAGAGAGAAAAGCGCAGAAAACACAGAACTCAGAGGGACGACACACAGGTCCAGTTGGTGCCTTGACACTAGGTGAGATTGCCTAGGAACTGAGAGGAGGGGAGTGAGACTCAGGCCATCGACTTTGTGTAGAAATTTATATGACCTCTGACCCCTTATAGGATCATTAAAAATACATTGGAAAAATAAGGAAAAAGTTTTTTGTTAGGCTGTTTTGAGTTTTGTTTCAGAATATGTGGTCTGCTATGGCAAATGACATCTGTCAAAGTTCCTTCCCACACGATGATTCTAGGAGGCCTGGATGAACAAAGGCAGGTATTTTTAAGTGAAGCTCAATTTCACAATTATAACTGTAGGACAGCAGAGAAATCAGACTAGGAGCTGAGATAGCACTTTCCCCCTCACCTCCAATTTAAGCTTTCATTGAGTTTGGAAATCATATCTTTCTTTATCTGGGTCAAGGACTTGAGAAGAAAAGACTGAGTGAGCTCAGCACAGAACAGCGTGATCAGACGGTTGCATTAATCCCCTTAAACTGCTCACACAGAGAACGTGGAAGAAACAAAAGAGGCAAGAATAAAGAAGTTTCTTAACAGATGGTTATCTGTGAAGTCTTTTTCCTCCCTACGTACTTTAAACTTGGCTACTACAATCACTTTGAAACTAAGCCACGCCTCTTTCGTACGCAGAGAACTGGTCTCAACTGCTTTGGTTGTCACAACCATTGGCTTCCCCCACCCCACCTCACCCCAAATCTAAGCTGTTTGTGGGAAATACTGAATATTCTCAGGATTTCAGTTTCTTTCAGTTGTTCAAAACCTGGTAAATGTACCATAAACACAACAATCCTTTAAGGCTATGTAAACCAACTGATAGCAGCTGATATTGTTTATTGATTAATAACCAACTGATATTGGAAATTTTTTAAATTAATTTTTATTGTGTTTTTTCCATTACCATTTCATTTCCATTACCATTTGTAACCAACTGATATTGTTTATTGATTAATAAACAATAATTCTATGTTTAATTTTATGGAAAAATCTTAGGACTCCAAGAGATAAATCAGCATAGGGCATAAGCCTTCATTTTCAGAAAAAAATGCTTATTGGAATATAGAAAAATTTCTTCCATAACAGTAGGCAAACATCTAAAAGTTTAGACACATTTAAAATCTCATTTAATTACAAAAACTTTTTAGTAGATAAAACTTAATGGTGGGAAGTATGCAATGACATTTTCTCAACATTATATATATATTTTTTAAGATCTTATTTATTTATTTTTAGAGAGAGGGGAAGGGAAGGAGAAGGAGAGGGAGAGAAACATCAATGTGCAGTTGCCCCTCGAATGCTCCCTACTGGGGACCTGGCCCAAGACCCAGGCATGTGTCCTGACTGGGAATCAAACTGGTGACCCTTTGGTTTGCAGGCCTGCACTCAATCCACTGAGCTACACCCGCCAGGGCTCACCATTCTATTCTAGTTTTAATGGAAGTTGGCATAGTGGTTTTATAAACAGCACTATAATATAGGTACAGTCATAAAAATGCTTACAGCCATCCCACTCCTCTGACATTTATTTTAAGGAAGTAGTCTAAAAGAAAAATAAAATTCACATGCTTGAAGTTATAATGTTATTTACAGAGAGCATTTGCAAAGAATCAAAATGTCCCAAATGTTTCAAAATTTGACTCAATACAATGTTAAAATTATTATATAGCTGCTACTCATTAAGACTATGTGGAAACAGGGAAGCCAGTTAATGCACACTTCAGGAAGGGGAAACATATAAAAAGAAAACTTAATTTTGTCCCAGAAGGGAAGATGTTTGGCTGTCCCTGTTTCTGTTTGGTCAGAAGTGAGTTCTTCACAGCAGGCCCCTCTAAGTTGTCATTATTTCTTCGGCCCTCAGGGAAGGTTTGCTGAAACAACCTTATCTGTGCAAATCTAATCTGTACAGATGACATGGGTAGGGAGTGTAAATAAACTTCTGGCTTAAAAATTTCCTAATGTCTCTTTTCAGACTATATCAGACACAAAATATGAAAACTCCATCTCAATTTTTTAAAGGCAGATAATTTTTTAAAAAGTACATTTCATTATACACAGTTTAAAAATACTTTAGGAGAAATATATTATTTGTTTATATAGTATATTGTATTTTGGAGTCCAGGTGACAAATCCTACATTCTAGATATAATATTATGGATATTGGTATTCTACTCATCCTGAAAAAAAAAATAAAATCACACAGTTAAAACATATTCAGTGTCTATCAGGTAATAACAGGCAAAAAACCCCCATGATATGTTAAGTAATAAATGAAGTTTCATACCATACATGTGGTTCTATAACAACAAGTAACAAATATTGGTAATATATTACAGAAATATGGTTAATTTTTAAAAAGCAAGCCAAGTTATGTAAATACATTTCAGGTGTTTCTCTATATTACATGTATTACGCAGAGTCCAAACTAACACATCGCTAAGACTGGTCCAAAGTAGGCTGGCACAGAGAGAAAAGACTGAGTGAGTTCTTACGCAGGGACCCTCAGTGCTATTGACACTTGGGGCTGGATAATGCCTTGTTGTGGGTTGGGGTGTGGGGCTGTTCAGTGAATTGCAGGATGTTTAACAGCACCCTGGCCTCCCCATCAACGGGATGCCAGTGGCACCGTCCACTCCCTCACTTGTGATAACCAAAAGTGTCTCCAGACATTACTGAATGTCCCATTTAGGGCAAAATCACTCCTGGACAAATATTAAATATTTCAGTAAAAGCCAATACAACTGTGTGTGTAAGAGATCAGCATATAACAAGTAACAGGAAAAATTAGTTAATTTGAATAGAAATATAGCAGCACCTCTTTGCTTCTGGCTCATGGATTATGGTAGGGCGGATGGGATCTGACACGTTCCACGCAATCGCCACCTCAGGTCAGGTGGTGGACTCTGCTTTTCGTTACAAAAATTATTTCTAACATGAACTTCACAGTGGTGATGTTTTGTGTTTTAGTTTATTCTAGTTCTGGCCTTAAGTGCTTGTCTTTTATTGAGAATAATGGCTTGACTGATGCAAGGTAACTTTTGGATTCATCTCTCACTCTCTCCTCCCCCTCCCTTCCCTCTCTCTGTCTCTTTATTTCTGCCTTTCTCTTTTGTGTCATATATAGTCTGAAAACTCTACTCAGAATCCATAGTTCACTCCTGGTGTTGTACATTTCATGGGTTTGGACAAATTTATAATTATATATATCCATAACTACAGTGTCATGTAGAGTAGTTTCACTGCCCTAAAAATCTGCTGTGCTTCACCTATTAATTCCTTTCTCCCCACAAACACTTGGCAACCACTGATCTTTTCATTGTCTCCATAGTTTTGCCTTTTCCAGAATGTCATTCTAGTTGGAATTAAACAGTGTATCACCTTCACAGATTGGTTTCTTTCATTTAGTAATAGGTAATTAAGATTCCTTCATATCTTTCATGGCTTAAAGTTCATTACTTTTTTAATTTTAATTTTTATTTATTTTTAAAGAGAGGGACAGGGAAGGAGAAAGAGAGAAAGAGAAACATCAATGTGAGAGAGAAACATTGATTGGCTGCCACTCATATTTGTCCCTATCAGGGACTGGACCCACAACCCAGGCATGTGCCCTGACCAGGAATGGAACTGGCAACTTTTCACTTTGTGTGATGATGCCCAGCCAACAGAGCCACACCAGTCAGGGCCATAGCTCATTACTTTTTAGCAGTAATATTCCATTGTTTGGATGTACCACAGATTACTTATTCATTCACCTACTGATGGACCTCTTTGCGGTTCCCCAGTTTTGATAATTATGAGTAAAGCTGCTATAAACATCCCTGTACAGATATTCAAAAGTTTTTGATTCACTTGGGTAAATACCAAAGAGCAGGATTGCTGGATTCTATGGTAAAAGTTTGTTTACTTTTGTAAGAAACCACTGGACTTTCTTCTGAAGGGGCTGTGTCATTGTGCATTCCTACCAATAGTGTGTGAGAATTCCTGTTGCTTCACACATCCTCACCAGCATTGAGTGTTGTCAGTGTTCTGGATTTTGGCCATTCTAACAGATGTGTTGTGGTATCTCATTGTTGTTTTAATTTGCATTTCCCTGATTACATATGATATGGAACACCTTTTCATATGTTTGCGTGCCGTCAGGACTCAAATCTGAGTTTTTAAGGGCTTTGTTTTGCCGTGTCATTGAAAAGAGGCTGCCAATCATTTCCTTTGAAATCTGGAAAGCTCTGAGAAATCATGGATGTCCCTCACAGTAGTAGTTATTTTCCAACATCACGATTATCACTAAATAATTGTTATATATAAAGCCAGCTGTAGTTGTGCCAGCTGAAAATATTCTTAAGCTCACCTTTCAAATTGATCTATTCCTGAGTGATGGCCAAAGATGCCTAGGTTTACTCTCTCTCCACTGCTCCCCTCGCCACCCCCGCAACCCTTTCTCTCTCCCCCTCTCTTAACATTTCATGAGAAGTCCCAGGTAGGGAAACCAGTTTCTATTTTAGTGCAGGATATGGAAATAGGCAGACTTATAGGAGGGCAGAGGAGGAGGTCAGGATGAGGAGGATCCTGGCCCTGGCTTGCTCCAATTTGATTACTACGGCTGTTGAGTTTCATTCCTGTGGAAAAGGTAAAAACACTGCTATTGGTTTAATCATGGTGCTCTGAAGCTAACTGGATGTTTGCAAAATATTTTGAGCACCTTAAAAAAGTGGCATTATTTGTGTACAAAATAGTACTAAATGTGCTGTTTACCAAATAATTCAGAGAAAAGTTCTACTGACTTTCTTTGCCGTATTAGAAGATTTTTCTTTCTTTCTTTTTTTTTTTTTAGAAGATTTTTCTTCAAAGAAGAAGTAATGATTCTTTTATTCTTTTGCTTAAATGTAACTGTGGGCACAGTTACAAATTTTCAGCATGTTTTGGCTTCTAATACTTAACATCAGCTATTCAGCAATTTGGCATTTTTGTTGTAGACTTTTTTTTCTTAATGCAAATGCTATTTGTTAAATATTCTTCCTGCTATTAGTAAAATGTGGTTACTTATATAATTTTTCTGCTAGTGAAGGTAAAAGGAAACTAGCTTTGCTGATATCTAGGTAGATTGGGGAAGGAGAGAAAACTGACATTCTACATTTTAATAAATGTTAGTTGAACAAAAACAGAAAGCAAGGAGTAAGGGGATTGTATCTCTCGACTCTGGAAATGTTATCTACTCTGTTTGTACCCACATCTGGTAGCATGTTACCCTTAATAGGGTTAATGTACAGTTTATATTTTGCACCATAACCTACAGTACATAGCATTCTCTCCCTTCGCCCCTCCACTTTGCCTCTCTCCTTTTATACTACAGATAATTTTTAAGTAGCAATTATTTGCCAGATATATGCAGGTGTCATTCAGATGATGCCTGCTATATGATCATCTATTTTTAAAATAGGTAAACTCAAATTTCAAGGTTTAATCACTCAAACATGGTCAATAGGTATTGAACATTTACTGCATATCCCTGTAATATTCTAAAGAAATTAGAGATTTCTGGTATGGATCTTAAGGAGATTTATAAACTTAATGGAGACCCATAAAAATGTCACAAACACATCCATAAAGGAATCCAGTGTTGAGTGGGAGATTGCAGCAGAAGCAAAGTGAGATGGAAGAGTTGCCGGCTTTGCATTCTAATGATTCATCAAAGAATGGAAACACCTGATTTCTCATTTCAGGATTAAAGTAGTAGTTTTTGCTTATTTTAAGATCCGATAACTTAGTTTTAACACTTTTATTTGCTTCTGCACTCACACATTTTTCTGTATACCTTCTTCATTAAAATTACTTTTAATAAAATTATATGAGTTGATGTGAAACAAATCAATTCATGCAATTTATCAAACATCTGCCCACCTGCAAATGGTTAGTCCTTATCATATGAAGCATGCTAAGTCAACAGTAACCCTCTCTTCTAAATGTTCACACTTCTTTTATACTTGACCCCTGATAACCTGATTTTTAAGGCGACTTTAAGAAATCTTCAGGATTTGAAAATGTAATCCTTTCTCATAATCTTATGTTCCATGTTAAAAATTAACTACAATGCAATGCTGTGTTTGATTTTTGTGGTGGAGGATAAAAATGTCTTTTATTTCAAAAAGCTTTAGACTCATTTAGGAGGACCAGGACCTGTATATTTTAGAGGCTGTTAATTCAGAAATAAAAATAACTCTATGCAGCTTTGAGACCAAAAATGTCACGACGCAGTCACCAGAGAGTAGAGAGACTCTGAGAGCTCAAAGCTGGGCTGGACACAGCGCAGCGAACTGTCAGTGGGAGGTGAGAATTCTTCTGATTCTGAGGGAATAGCTATTGTAGGAAAAGGTACAGAGGAGTGGGGCAGCGTTCCAGGTGCAGGAAGTGGTGTCAGCAGAACTGAGCAAGGTTCTACTTCACTAGGTTGGAGAAACTGTTTGACTTTGGAGGTAAGGAGGGACAATTCTGGAAAAATTACGAGCAGGGAGTGACAAGCTACAAAGTGCAGGGATTTGATAATAAATGATATTTTGTTGTTATTAAGAGAAAGCTTGAAATAATGACCACATTTTCAGCTTTTTATTTTTGTAGTTCAAAAAATGCCAATACAATCTTTTTCAGGATGTGACTGTTGTAGGTACCACATGGTTTTCATTATTTGTGTTATAGGGTTGTTCATATCTGACTATGCCTTGGCCAGGGCAGAACAATGGTGCGGGTGAGAAAGAACCAAAGGTCTTGGTTTATTCCATCACTTTGCTTTGATTGTTAAAGCTGCTTAAATTTTTATTTAAATTTATGCTAGCTTAGTATCATTGCTCTAACATTCCCAACCCTATCTCCAAATGGCAAGCTTATTAAAATGTCATTTAGTTGCATTCATTATATACAGTATGTATGTACTGTGTATGTGTACACACACACACACACACACACACACACACACATATATTCTATTTCAAGTCTGTGACTGAAGGTTCAACATAAATAAGAAATAAATTTTGACTCCTTGGCTAGTAGAATTTATAATAGTCATAAGAAAATACCTCAGTTTTCCTTTAAGGACTTTTCACAGATTGTGCTTGAACCTAACTTACAATTATGAGTTTAAAATCACACAAATATCATAGGAAAACTTCTTTCTCTAATCATCTTATACATTATACCCATACTGATATTGTTTGCATTGTTAATGATGTTAAGTCATTATAAATTTAATGCTTTAATAATAGTTTGGTCAGATTTAATGAGCTTCCTGATTATGATGAACTTTAAACATACCAACATCCAAATCGTAAGGTACCAGAAGAAGAATAGGATAGGCAAGAAACTAACTTATTTGAAAGAATAATGAAAGAAAACCTCCCCAATCTGGTGAAGGAAATAGACACACAAGTTCATGAAGCTCAGAGAGTCGCAAACAAGTTGGACCCAAAGAGGGCCACATCAAGGCACATCATAATTAAAATGCTAAAGGTTAAAGATAGAGAGAGAATCCTAAAAGCATCAAGAGAAAAGAAGAGAGTTACCTACAAAGGAGTGCCCGTAAGACTATTAGCTGATTTTTCAAAAGAAACCTTACAGGTAAAAAGGGACTGGCAAGAAGTATTCAAAGTCATTAAAAGCCAGGATCTACATCCAAGATTACTTTATCCAGCAAAGCTATCATTTAGAATGGAAGGACAGACAAAGTTCTTCCCAGATAAGGTCAAGTTGAAGGAATTCATCATCCCCAAGCCCTTATTTTATGAAATGTTAAAGGGACTTTTCTAAGAAAAAGAAGAAGATAAAAAATATGAACAGTAAAATAACAAACTCACAACTATCAACAACTGAACGTAAAACAAACAAACAAAAAAACTAAGAAAACAACTAAAACAGGAACAGAATCATAGAAATGGAGATCACATGGAGGGTTATCAGTGGGGAGGGGGAGAATGGGGGAAAAGGTACAGGGAATAAGAAGCATAATTGATAGGTACAAAATAGACAGGGGGAGGTTAAGACTAGTATAGTAAGTGGAGAAGTCAAAGAACTTATATGTACGACCCATGGACATGAACTAAGGTTGGGATTGCTGGAGTGAATGGAGGTACTGGGCAGAGGGGGTCAAAGGGGAGAAAAGTAAATGAGACAACTGTAATAGCATAATTAATAAAATATACCCCCTCCCACCAAACAGACCTATCAGATACCAGTGAAAACACTGGTACTCGTACTATAACAACAATATGCTATTACTATAAATATTTATTAGGCACATACTACTTGCCAAGTACTATACAAGTATTATGTCCTTGAATCTTCGCCACAACCCTTACATCTGTTTTCACAAGGTCACAGTTAGTAATTGACAGGGCCAGTCATGTTCTAATGCATGTCTTTCCATTTCCCTGACTCCCAACACTTTAAGTTAGTCCAGAGTCTGTGCAAGAAGTTCATTGGCTTCAGAAAAATGCAGTTTCCACCTGACTCTCCCAATTTAGGGACAAGCCCATCCCTATGACACTGAAGCTAAGAAGAACCAACGTAGACAAGAATTGATCTACCTAAACATGATTCATGAATCTGTCAATTCATTAATTTATTCACTTCATTCATGCATGACATAACTCTTTATGCTGTGTTCCATATATGTATGTTATGCTTAGGCTTTTTCCTAAATATTAATGAAAGACTTGTGATTTATTACTTTAAAAGTAATTGTTTAGCCCTGGCTGGTGTTGCTCAGTGGATTGAGTGTGGGCCTGCAAACTAAAGGGTTGCCGGTTTGATCCTGGTCACAGCACCTGCCTAGGATGTGGGCCTTGTCCCCAGTTGGGTGCACGTGAGAGTAACCACACATTGATGTTTCTCTCCCTCTCTTTCTTCTTCCCTTCCCTTCCTCTAAAAATAAATAAATAAAAATAATTATCTAAAATATAACTACTAAGTTTAGACTCTATCCTTGGATATTTTAATATGTACACTGTACCAAAGTAGAGAAGATGTAGAAGATTAGAGTGACTTATGAGAAATTTTGAGAAAGGACCACTGGAGAGTGATTCTTTTTCAGTGTGTTTCCAGGGATGGGTGTGCTGACTGGCTGTTGGCATACCATGGTCTTGTACTCATCATTGGGTCCCCAGAATGTAGCCCATGCATGTAGTAGAGTCAGTGTGGATGTTTGTTACAATAAACTAATATGAAAGGTATGGGAACTGGCCAGCAAGACTGCAAAGTCTTGCTCAGTAGACCCCTTACACATGTTAGGCACTGTGAGTAATGCACAAAGTATCTTAAATTAAGGTTCTAACTGAGGAACAGAGATGTTGCCGTAGTAATAGGATGTGGGGAGTTTTTGCTTCCCTGTATGCAGCCTAAAAACTAAAACAGGTAGTGCACATGATTTCTGAAAGGGTAGAAGCCATGCGTGACTAAGCATACTACCAAATAAAAGGCGATTTAATCCCAATGTTTGTCATGCATCCTGAATTATTTCTTTCCTTTCACTATACTTCCCTCATCCCCTTCTATCCCTCCAGAGTGACAGCTGTGGTAACAATGGCTGTGATGACAGTCTCTGCAGGTCCGGTGCTTGGATGGTGCATCACCGGGCTCTTCAGAGATGGGAACACCTCCACCATGGCCATGAAAATTTGCTGCTTCTGAGATAGGGCAGGCATCCAGAACTAGTCATTTCTCATAAGTGTCCTCACCTGCTTCGAGTTTGGAGGACAGTTTGAATCTAGAGTGCATCATTTCCTGAAGATTGTTTTGACTTGGATTTGAGGTAAAACATGAGAGTGGGAATTTAGAAAGAAGGACATATCTGAAGATTTGGTTAATAGGAATCATGCAGAGATGATCACAGATGTTCCAGCACAAAGGAGACTTACTGATAACGTCTCTGTACCACCCGGGACTAAAATGCCTTAGAAGGGATGATTCTAACCCTTACATCTCCACACGTTATCTTTATCTAGACTTTTGGTGCAGAAATGACATGCTTGCATTTGCAGGGCAAGAATAGCCTTCGTCTCTTAGAGTATTTGCTTTGTATTCCCGGCCTCCCTTTTTAGCATCCCATGTGTGGCCTTTTCAGGCAAAATATGCATGTAAGTATGATGAGCATCCTATCTACTCCCTTTCCCTAGAATAACTGTAAAATAATGAATGACACAGCATACTCACTCATCTATGGTAAATTATTTATTTAGATACTCTACTTAAGGTAGTCTCACAGAGGAACTTCTCTTGGCCTCAGCCCCCTCTTTTCCAGATTGTGGGGACTTTACTAAGTTTAAAATAACATCACAAAATTTAACTTGCTGCTTCATAAAGTAATTTCCGAAGTTCAAGTTGTTTAAACTGGTCTTCTGCCAGAGCAATTCTCTTGACTCCAGCCAAGAGATGCCAGGAAGGAGAAACAATCCAAAGAGGCATTTGATCTGGGTCCTTACTTTCTCAGATAGACAAACACATTGTCTCTTGTTTCATCCCTCTAATGTGGCAGGGATTGGTAAGGAACAGGGAAGAGGAGAGCCTGTGTGCTCTGAGTTGAGATGCTTGAATAGAAAGCCCTCCCTCAAGTAAGGTGATCTGAATTGATTTTAATTTCTCAGATTTGGTGTATTAGTTTTCTAGGGCTGCCATAGTGAATGCCAGAGGCTGTGTGGCTTAAGCAGCAAAACTTTCCTTTCTCACAATTCTGGAGGCTGGGAGTCCAAGATCAAGGTGTCAGAAGGTCTGGGTTCTATCGAGGCCTCTCTCCTGGGCTGGCAAATGGCTGCCTTCTTGCTGTGTCTTCACATGGTCACTCCCGTGTCTGTATTTTCTGTATACCCACATGGTCTTTTCTCTGTGCTGACATCCTGGAGGTGTCTTCCTCTTCTCTTAAGGTCACAGTCATATTGACTAAGGCCCCATCCTTTATCCTTATGACTTGACTTAACCTGTATTATTTCTTTAAATATTCTATCTCCAAATATAATCACATTCCTTTTTAGTATATCTGCTGCTGAAGTGAGCACCAATACAGTCACATTCTAAGGTGCTAGCAGTTAAGGCTTGAACATACGAATTTTTGCTGAACATAATTCCATAACAGTTGGCTATATTCAATTTGCCTTGTTCACAATTTACAATGAACAATGAGGCAAATTATCAAAACCACATTGTTTCCAGATATTGAGACTTATTTACTATTCTGTTTCTCAAAATAAAAAGAACCTTATTTATTTTTAATTCATCCTGAACTATAAATATATAGGCCATAAATAAAATCTCATGATTATTTTATAAAGCACCAAGGAATAGTTTTCCTTTACATACCATTCCCTTTAAACCCTTATAAGTGCTTCTTTCAAACTGCCCTCCTTTCACACATAAAACTCTCAGCTATGAAATGGGGCAGCTAAAAGCCTTTAATGTGTTGTTAGCCGCACAAGTCTAACCTATGAAGCAGACAATCAAACAAGTAAGCCAAGTTCTAGAGGAAATTGGCCCATCCCTTAAAAAAAATAGCATTTAATAAAAATGAAAATATAGAGTGTACCTCTAAGCTATTAGAAAGTATTACCTTTAGATTTATCAAATATTGGTAACTTTAGGCAGAAATAGTACAAACGTCAATTCCTATCGAAATTTCTCAGGCTGATAGATAACATAAAATACATATCAAAGTTCAAAGTAAGTTTTTCAGTAAATTTCTGTTTGTAGGTTTCTCTAAAGTCTAACAGAGGTGCTCTTACCTGTCAGTAATGGCTTTGCATATTTATGTTTTCAATGTATTTATTTCATTGTTACCTACCAACTGATATTTCCCAAGGTTAATGTCATTTGTTCTAATTTTTACTATGTATTTTTCACCAAATACTTCAATACCATTTATCACCCAAACAATGTATCAAAACATTGAACTTGAACACTAGCTTTCTAGAATACAAGTAGTGACAGAAAGTGACAACTCATTGTCTTTGCCGTCAGCAGAGTCCCTTCATTTTTTTTCCATTCAGATGATTCAATTTTCATTGTAAAATCATAATGGAGAGGATACTAGATTTAGTTCAGCAGCTCCAGGGATACAGTTCTTTTGATTTCTAGATTGTAAAGTCCCTTACTTGAATGTGTATAAGATAATTCAAGCAATATAGTCTAATTTAATTTTAACTTGGCATTCAGGATTTTCTATTCATGAAATACATAACCTGATTTTTTTAAAAAAATCAATGAATTTGATCATATCTTGGAACCTCATTTCATTCTCTCTGGAGTTGTCATGGCAACAGAGAAACCAGGGTCCTATGGGGAGATGTGATTTCAGACTTCTGCTGTAGTTATTCTTGTGTGTGGTCCACGGAGAGGGAAATAATGTGATGCCTGCTTTATTCAAAAAACTGCATTTAATATCCATTATGCTAGTACAGCAGGGGTGGAGAACTCAGATTCTATAAAATGCTGGGTCTTTTTACTTCACAGTAAGTTGAGTTTAGGTTTACTTTTTCCTGTTTGAGTTTGTTTTGTGATGGGCAGATACTTTAGTATGTATAATATCCAGTTGAGGGTATTTATTGGATCTTGAAACAAACAGGAAAGATAACAGAATTTAAAAAATGGAATTAACTCAATGGTTAAGCACTGGAGATAATCACAAACTTTCACCATAAATAGGAAGTTAGTTTCGATTATGAATCCTGTCCCACCAACTATCTGGGCAGCTCACAGTCTTGGTCCACACTGTTGGGACCACTCAGCCTACCTGCTAGTGGCCTGTTATCCTCTTATATGATATGATAGCTTTCCCACTCTGTGTGGAAGATTCTTTTCCTTCCTTTCTTACTCCCTTCCTCCCTTTTTTCCTTCCAATGCTTAATCTTGTACATTCATTGTGCAAGATCTGCCACTCTGCACTGTTTCAAGATCCAGCCTGCTTCCACTCTGCTAAATAAACTCAATTAACTTCCCTCTGTGCCCACCTCCCTCTTTTACCCTCACACCTTATTCTTCCCTGTAATCCATACCTATAAGTCTATGTCCATTGACCACTTGATTCTTACTGCTAGGTCTCTGCTCAGAGTAGATGAAGTTCTTGTGGAATTTATTGAAAAGCCTAAATACATGCAAAAGAATTGTGTACAAAAGCTGAAGTCAGAGAGCAATAGGAAAAATCAAAGCAATAGGCGTTAGTAGAAATCACGAAGATAGTTTTTTAGTCATGACAAAGTCGAAAACTGGCAGTACTTCAAACCAATCACATCTGGATTTCCAAGGGGCAAGTGATGACTATATTCATCAGCTGTTACAACAGCCCCTCCTGATGAACTGCTGGATTATACATGTCCAAGACAGAAAAGAGCAAATGTTTAAAGACATCTTAAGTGAAGGTGTACCAGAATCATAAGAGCTAGGCTTGTGAATGTATGTTTGCAAATTTATGTTATTTTAGAAGTATAACATAGTCAAAATTTTCCTTATTTAGCTCAAAACTAAAATAGTTACTTGAGAGTTCCAGCCAAGATGGAGGGAGTAGGTAGAAACCCTTTTGCTTCCTCACACAACCAAAAGGAGGATAACAACCAATCTAAAATCAATAAACAACCAAAATCACCAGAAAAACAAACTACATGGAACTCTGACAACCAAGGAATAAAGAAAAAATCAACCAGAACAACTAGACCACTTTTCCATGGCAGAGGTGCACTGGGAGGCAGGGCTGACTTAAGCTGTGTGGGAGGAACTGACTTAAGGGGAAAACTGAGACTCAGAGCTGACTGCGGGCTAAGGCTGGGGTTGCCGTGGTGAGAGACACTTTCAGTCTGATACGAGAGTCTGTTGGAAAGTGTGCTGGACATAAGCAAGCAAGCTGCATTGTTCCCTCTCTGGCCCCTCCCACACAGGCAGTACAGCAAAAAGGGTTGCCCTGCCTGGGTGAATACCTAAGGCCCTGCCCCTTACAACCTATCAGCTGCGCCAAGATGAAGAAATGTGGCCCACGTGAAAGAACACAGCAAAACCTCAGAAAGAGAACCAAGTGATGAGGAGATGCCAACCTAACTGATGGAGAATTTAAAGCCCTGGTAATCAAAATGCTCACAGAACTGATTGAGCTTGGTTGAAAAAGGAAAGGACAAATGAAAGATATCCAAGATGAAATAAAGCAAACTATTCAGGGAACCAACAGTGACAAGAAGAAAAGCAGGACTCAAAGCAACGATTTGAAACAAAAGGAAGAAATAAACATCCAACTGGATCAGAACGAAGAAACAAGAATCAAAAAAAATAAAGAGAGGCTGAGGATTCTCTGGGACAACCTGAAACGTTTCAATATCTGAATTATAGGGGTGCCAGAAGGAGAAGAACAACAGTAAGAAATTGCAAACTTATTTGAATAAATAATGAAGGAAAGCTTCCCCAATCTGGCAAAGGAAATAGACTTCTAGGAAGTCCAGGAAACCCAGAGAGTCCCAAAGAAGTTGGACCCAAAGAGGAACACACCGAGGCACATCATCATTAAGTTACCCAAGATTAAAGACAAAGAGAAAATCCTAAAAGCAGCAAGAGAAAAGGAGACAGTTACCTACAAAGGAGTTCCCATAAGGCTATCAGCTGATTTCTCAAAAGAGGCCTTGCAGGCAAGAAGGGGCTGGAAAGAAGTATTCCAAGTCATGAAAGGCAAGGACCTACATCCCAGATTGCTCTATTCAGCAAAGCTTTCATTTAGAATGGAAGGGCAGATAAAGTGCTTTCCAGATAAGGTAAAGTTAAAGGAGTTCATCATCACCAAGCCCTTATTATATGAAATGTTAAAGGGACTTATCTAAGAAAAAGAAGATAAAAAAATATGGACAGTAAAATGACAACAAACTCACAACTATCAACGAATGAACCTAAAAGAAAAGGAAAACAAAAACTAAGCAAACAACCAGAACAGGAACAGAACCAGAGAAATGGACTCCCTCTCAAACAGGGGGAGTTCAGTGGGGAGGGGGAAGGGAGGAATAGGGAGAGAAATATACAGGGAAGAAGAAGCATAATTAGTAGGCATAAAATAGATGGGGAGAGATAAAAAATGGTACAGCAAACAGAGGACTCAAAGAACTTATATGTTGATCTCACCTTTAACAGGAACCTAAACAACAAAACAAAAAAAAACAAGCAAAATATAGTCAAAGACACTGTAATAGAGGACAGGCAGAAAGTGACCAGAGGAGAGAGAAGAGGGAATTTCAGGGGAAAAGGGGAAGGGTTTACAGGAACAAAGTTAAAAGATACATGGATAAAAACTAGGGGGAGGGTGGTAATGGGAGGGAAGTTGGGAGGGCGGGGTGGGTGGGAGTAAAGGGGAGAAAACTGTACTTGAACAATGATTAAAATAAAATAAACAAAAAAAGAACTTATATGTACAACCCATGGACATGAACTAAGCAGGGGATGCCGGAGGGTTGGGGGGATAGGGTGGAGGGGGGATAAAGGGGGAAAAATGGGAAAACTGTAATAGCATAATCAATTAAAAATACTTAAAGAAACTAAAATAGTTACTTGGGGGCGTTTTCCCAATAAAGGTTTATTTGGAGTTCAAAGGTATTGAAAATTAGAAGGAAAGAAGAAAAAATAATAACACTTTGGTAAGTCATAATGCTTAGAGTTCATCAGCCGAGTTCCAGATCCTTTGTAGTATAAGGCACTGAAAGAGGTCACAGCTGTAGATCTCAAGTACCTAAACCTACTGTGGCATTATCTCCTTCTGAGTGCTCTGTTACAGGCATATATTAGGCATTTATCAAATATACAAAACTTTTCAATAGTCACTAAAGTTAACAATGAACTATGGTTTATTTAAACAGAAAAACAAGACACCATGTCATTTACTTATGCAATCATTCATTTACATTGCTGTGGACTTGTAGATACTTGTTTTATACTTTGGTTTATACCCAAATATTACTTAATCTATTTGGTTGCTCAAATCCTTTCAAGTTCACGCACTGGGAATTTTCCAGTTGGTTCCTCTATCCCTTTGACATACTCTTATTTAATTTATTTTATTTTTACTACTTTTTTTCTTTAGAGAAGGAGAGAAATATCAATTTGTGGTTCTCCCTCAAGCATCCCCTACTGGGGACCTGGCCTGCAACCCAGGCATGTGCTCTGACTGGGAATCGAACCTGCGACCCTTTGCTTCACAGGCTGGAACTCAATCCATTGAGCCACTCCAGTCAGGGCTATTTTTACTACCTTTTAAAAAACTTTTTTGGCACTAAATATGCTCAAAGTTCATCTTATGTATTTACTTGCCATGGCTCTAGAGCCAGCTCTTTCTCCAAGGAGCTTTGTTTCTTTTATTGGAGAAAGATGTTAGAAGTCAAGCTGTAGGCACTAGGTGTGTCATTGATGCTGGGAGTCATTGCTCCAGATGCTCTCAACTGCCAGCAAGGTAATCTATGTGTGCATACTAACCTGTGGATATACACATATCTATAAATATTTCTGTATTTAATCATCTGCATCTATGTTAAGTGGAACCTAAGTTCCTATTATCTCCAACTCTAGTCATGTACCACATAGATAATTCTTTCTTCCCATGCTTATCCTGTAATCTCCCACTGTAACAGTGAAAATCTGGCTCCCTTACCCATTGGTTTAATTGTTCTTGTCCTGTGTAAATGACAGTGCATTTAGAATTATTCACTTGGTGTGCAGTGGAGAATACTGTATTCACAAGAGTATAGTGCTCATGTATGGTTCCTTTTTACTGTACTCCGACAGATCCCAGCTCTCTGCTAAACTTATTTAGGACAGAACCTCCCCACTTCAGTGAAGTTGTTACATATATTTCTGACACATTTAGGGTGTTTTTGTTACATCTTCATTCCACCTGGGAGTCTTGACCTTTTAAATTATTTTTGAATATTTGAATGTATTAAGGTTCACTCTTTTGTGCTGTCATTTTTCTGGGCTTTGACTAACACATGGTATCGTGTATCTACCTTTACAGTATCATACAAAACAGTTTCACCACCCTAAGAATTCTTCTGTATTCACCTACTCAATCCACTTCCTCCCCCTCAATCACTGGAAACCATGATTTTTACCATATCTTTAGTTTTACCTTTTTTATCATGTAATACAGCTGTAATCATAGTGCATAGTCTCCCACTCAGCCACACTGATTTAAGACTCACCCGTATATTCATGTGACTTGCTAGCTGATTCTTTTTGATTGGTGGAAAATATTCCATGGTATGGATATAGAAAAATTCATGCATTCATGTATTGAAGGATCTCTTGGTGTACTCAGTTTTTGGCAATTATGAAAGAGAAACTTCCATAAACATTTGGGTCCAAGCCTTCTATCAGTTGGGTAAACACGTCTGAGTGTGATTACTGGATCACACTCTGGGTAAGACTATGTTTGTCTTTGTAAGAAATGTCCAAACTTTCTTCCAGAGTGGCTGACATTAGATTCTCTAGTAAAATGCTAAATAAAAGTGGTGATCTATGTATATCTTTGTCTTTTTCTGAACTGTAAAGAAAACATTCCTGAATCTGATGTGGGCTGCTTTTGGTTACACCTTATGATGTTAAGAATATTCCTTAATATCCTTAGTTTCTTGATAGTTTTTTACCCTAAAGCATGTATTGTATTTAATTTGATACTTCCATTGAAATGGCCATATGAAATTTTTCCTTTAACCTGCTAATGTGGTGAGTTTCATTTATATATATTTTTTAATGTTAAACTATCCTGTGTAATAGAAGCTTGTTGTGTATTGAATGATTGTGTTGAAATCGAACCCGCCCAATGTAATGGTATTAGAAGGGAGGGTCTTCAGGAGGTAATTAGGGTTAGATGAAGTTATAAGGGAGGAGCTCTCCTCAATGGAATTAGTGCCCAGGGCACAAGAGAGCTTATGTCTGCTGCTCTGCTCTTTTGCCATGTGAAATATACAAAGTCGGCAGACTGAAAACTAAAAAAAAGTTTCTAATAAACAAAATAAACTGATGAAAAATAGAAACAGAGGCATGGAACAGACTGATAGCTCTCAGAGGGAAATGGGTGGGGGGACTGGATGAGAGAAGGTGAAGGGAACATAGCCAAAGGACATATATGCACAACCCATAGACACAGACAACAGCACAGTGATGGTTAGAAGGACGGGGCTGGGAGCTGGGTGGAGGTGGACAAAGGCAGGGAAAATAGGGACATCTGTGATGGTGTCCACAGTAAAAATAAAGTTAAAGATTTAAAAAACTAAAATAGGGTTCTCTTCGGAACCTGACTATGTTGGTACCCTGCTCTTGGACTTCCAGCCTCCAGAACTGGGAGAAATAAATTCCTGTTTTTTTTAATATAAAGAATTCAAGATTGAGGAATTTTGTTATAGCAGGCTGAAGTAGGACAGAAGTTGGTACCGAGAAGTGTGGAAGCTACTGCAGCAAGTACAGCAGTGCCCCTCATCCACGGTTCCCCTCTCCCTGGTTTCAGTCACCCACAGTCAAATGATGATGAAATCCTGCTCTGTCCCACTCAGGACTTGAATTATCCTTTTGTCTAACATACTGGCTCTGTGTTTGCTTCCCACTCGTTAGTCACTTAGCACCATTTCAGTTATCAGCTTGCTCATCAGGAAGAGAGAATGAGAGACTGCATTCACATAAGTTTTATTACAGCATTTGTCAATTGTTCTATTTTATAATTAGTTATTATTGTTAATCTCTTACTGTTTCTGATTTATAAATTAAACTGCATAATAGGTATATATGTATATTCAGGAAAAAACAGTATACATAGGACTTGGTACTATTTATGATTTCAGGCATACCCCGGGGTGAGGCAGGGTGTTGGAAGGTATCCTCTGTGAAAAAGGAGGACCACTGTACCTGCAAGTGTAGAAGTGGCTTTGGAACTAAGTAATGGGTAGGAGCCAGGAGAGTTTTGAGGTGCACATGAGAAAACCATCAATGCCATTGCCATGAATGGTCCTTTAAAGGTGATTATGGTGAAAGCTCAGAAAGAAAAGAGGGGAGCTATAGAAAGAGCCTCGGTCTTCTTAGAGAATAGCCAAATGGTCTTGAATAAATGTCAGTAGAAATACGGATGTTAAAGGCCATTCTGTTGAATTCTCATATGGAAATGAGGAACATGTAACTGGAAACTAGAAGAAAAGTGATCTTTGTTGTAATATGACAAAGAACTTGGCTGGTTGTATTCACATCCTAGTGTTTTGTGGAAGATAGTACTTGCTAGCAATAGACTTGGATATTTAGCTGAGGATATTTCTAAGCAAAATGCTGAAGCGGTGGCTTGGTTCCTCATGACTGCTTATAGTAAAATGCAAAAGGTGATGAATGGCTCGAAGAAGCAAATTTTAAGCAAAAGAGAAACTAGATCTTAAATATTTAGAAAATTCTCATTCTATTCATTTCGCAAAATGAAAAAGCATGTTTGATAGAGAACACTAAGGATACAGGACATGACCAGGCACCTCTAAGATTTGGGTGTGACCCATGAGTTTAATTAGCCACCCCAGGAGTAAAACTGATCCAGAGATAGTAGGACCCCACAATATTGGGATATTTACCTCCAAAAGCTTGACCAGTTTCCAACCTAAAATATTAGAGGAAAATATTTTTGTTCTTCTCTTGTAGGGAGAAGATTGAAGTAAGCATTTTGAAGTATGCCAGAACACCCCTTTCTTCTTAACAAGGCTTGCCCTCAGGGAAAACTAACCAGAGCCTGACCAGCTCGGGTATTATTAGAGCTTAACTGATCTGGGGAAGAGGGGGGAAAGCACTTTAGGAACCTAGAGAATAGCAAATTAAGTTCAAAGCAAGCAGAAGAAAATAAATTATAACAATTAGAGCAGAAATCAATAAAATTGAAAACAGGAAATTACCAATAGAGAAAATAAATAAAACTTGATCAATCAAGTCAGTAGGTCTCTAGCCAGGCTAAGAAGAGAAGAGATAGGACATAAATTAAGAAATGAAAGAGGGGACATCTCTTCAGATCCCATGGACATTAAAAGAATAATTAAAGGAATACTCTGAAAAATTCTATTCTCACAAATTTGATAACATAGGTATAACAGATGGATTCTTTGAAAGTTACAATCTGCAAAGCTCACACAAGAATAGGCAAATCTGAATGGGCCTATCTCTATGTATCAAAGAAATTGAAACAAAAACTTTCCAAAACAGAAAGTACCAGGTGCCCCAGTGGGTTCACTGGTGCATACTACCAAACATTTAAGAAAGATATTTTACCAATTGTCTATAATCCTTTCAGATAATGAAAGCAAAGAGAATATTTCCTGACTCACTCTATAAAGTCAGTATCACTTTAATACTAAAACCAGACAA
The DNA here is from genome assembly GCA_004024845.1 of Tonatia bakeri. Lineage (NCBI taxonomy): Eukaryota > Metazoa > Chordata > Mammalia > Chiroptera > Phyllostomidae > Tonatia > Tonatia bakeri. The sequence goes on from PVIA01008630.1 coordinate 68,503, forward strand.
AGGCACTACAAAAAACTATAGATCAATATCCCTTATGAATGTAGATGCAAAAATCTTCAACAAAATAGTAGCAAATTGAACCCAACGATGTATAAATAGAATTGTATGCCATGACCAAGTGGCATTTATCACACATACGCAAGGCTGTTTCAATGCTAGAGAGTTAACTAATGTAATCTGTCACATCACCAAGCTAAAGAAGAAAAAATCACATGATTATAACAATAGATGCCCAAAAAACTTTCAAAATCCAAAACTTTTTTAATGATAAAAATACTGTTAACTATGACTTGTGGGAAATTCTTCAAATTGACAGTTATATAAAAAAACTTACAATGAACATTATACTTAGTGGTGAGAAGCTGGAAGCTTTCCCCTAAGGTTAGGAACAAGGCAGGGATGTTTCACTTTTCCTTTTCAACAAACATTATACCAACAGGCATAGTTAATCCAATAAGACAAGAGAGGGAAATAAGGTATACTGATTGAGAAGGAAGAAATAAAGCTGTCTTTGTTCACAAGTGACATGATCTCCTTTGCAGGAAATCCAAAAGAACTGACAAAATTGTGGGACACAAGGTCAATATACAGAAGTCAAGTACTTTCATATGTATCAGCAGTGAACAGTGGAATTTGAAATTAAAAACAGTGCCATTTACATTACCCCCCTCAAAAGGCTAACAAAGTGTATACAAAGTCTATATGACAAAAACTATAGAACTGATTAAAGAAATCAAAGAACTAGATAAATGGAAAGACAGTTCATGCTCATGAATAGGAAGTCTTATTATTGTGAAATGTCAGTTCTCCTCAACTTGATCTACTAATTCAGATCAACCCTGATTAAAATCCAAGCAGGTTGTTTTGTGGATATGAACAACTGATTCTGAAGTTTAAATAGATGGGCCAAAGGCTCAGAATAGACAACACAATATTAAAAAGAACAAAGGTGGAAGATTGACACTAGCTAACTTTAAGAGTTACCTTACAGCTCCTTTCCCTTCAGGGTATAGTCAAAGACACTGCATTAGAGGACAGGTGGAGAGTGACCAGAGGAGAGAGAAGAGGGATTT
>PVIA01008631.1:0-69641 GCA_004024845.1 Tonatia bakeri
TTCTTTCCTTCATTTTTACTTTGGCTAATGTAATTATGATGTGCCTTGGCATGTTCCTCCTTGGGTCCAACCTCTTTGGGACTCTTTGAGCTTCCTGGACTTCCTGAAAGTCTATTTCCCTTGCCAGATTGGGGAAGTTTTCTTTTAATATCTGTTTAAATAAGTTCTCAATTTGTTGCTTTTCCTCTTCCCCTTCTGGGTACACTAAATGTTGAATCAGTGAGTGTGGAATGTTTTTTGTTATGCTTTTCTGTGTCTTTGAAGTACTTTATAAGGAAGAAAAACGAAAAACAAAACAGAAGAATTCACCTACCCTCATTGCTACTGCGTAATATTTTGCTTATTAATAAGGATTCAAAGAGGATCTTTTGTTTTATATTTCGAAGTATTTTCCTTTAAATTTGTTAGTAGGATGGAAATAGTAAGAGCAACACATACTTTTTGCCCTTCTACAATATTAGGAGCCGCTATGTGGTGCAGACGCCACTTTGTTCAAAGTGTCACAGTCCACAGCTTCTGACTCAGGATCCACTGTCACTCCCTCTGGTGGGAGGGCAGATGAGGTGTTAGGATTATTTCACAGGTGAAGCCAAACATCCACAGGTGAGAAAGGAAGAGGGGAAAGGTGAACGCTCCTCTTACTTGGTAAATGCCACTTGTTGGAGGAGGAGAAAGGGCGGAGGAAAAGACAGAAGCTGCCCATGTTGGGTCAGCAGTAGCTTCCCCGTTTGTCCACATTTCTCTGCAGTTTGGGCTCTGTGGTCTCCAATGGCTAAGACCTGGGGACTTTGTCCAAGGCCTTCTGTTAATTCCATTTATCTCAGGGTTTAGTGGATTTATATTCTGCCATTTTTCATTTAATTTTATATTATAACTAATTTCCCTCATGGCCACAAATTTATTATAATTATTATTTACCCTTTCAACTCACTACAGCCTTACTTAAAAAAAAAACTTTGATTGTGAAATAAAGCATATATTCAAGGATAGAATGAACATAGGTATATGTGTGTAGATACATATGTGAGTATGAGACTACAAAGAATGTAGTTACTAAAGGGACAGAGCCCCAAAGTATCCCTGCTTTAAAAAAAATAGTCATTATTTTTAGAGCAGTTTTGGCTCCACAGCAAAATTAAGCACATGGTACAAAGAGGTCCCATAGACCACCAGCTCCCTTGAATACACAGCCTCCCCTTTATCAGCATTTTTCCGTAGAGTGGCACATTTGTTACGATTGGGGAACCTACACAGACACATCATTATCGCTCCAGTCCACAGTTCACACGAGGTTTCACGCTTGCTCTTGGACATTCTGTGGCGTTGGACAAATGTACAATGACGTGTATCCAATACTGTACTATCACAAAAGGCAGTTTCACTGCCCTAAAATTCCTCTGTGCTGTCTATCCATCTTGGTTGCTTCTGAATTTTTCAATTTTGAGTAAAGCAGCTAGAGATATCAGCATCCAGGTTTTGTGTGGGATAAGTTTTATACGGGCTGTGTGATTGCTGCATCAGATGTTGATAGTATGCTTACTTGTGTAAGAAGCCACCAAGTTGTGTTTCAGAATGGGTGTACTGTTTTGCATTCTCAACACCAGTTATTGAGAGCTTCTGGTGCCCAACCTCCTTGCCAGCATTTGCTGTCGTTAGTGTTTTGGCTTTTGGGCATTCTCATAGGTATACAGTTGTGTCTTGTGTTAATTTGGAATTTCCTAAAGACATATGGTGTTGCACATCTTTTTATGTGGTTGTATGGGATCTATCTTCTCTGTGAGGTGTCTATTTAGATCTTTGCCTTGTTTTTACTTGGGTTGTTTGTTTTCTTATACTCAAGTTTTAAGAGTTCTTTGTATATTTGGGATAACAGTCTTCATCAGATATGTGTTTTGAAAGTATTTTTTCTCAGTCTGTTGTTCTCATCCTTTTGACAGTGTCTTTTGCAGAGCAGAAGTTTTTAGTTTTCATGAAGTTCAGCATTTCAATCTTTCTTTTGTGGATCGTGCTTTTGGTATTGCGTTGACGAAGACATCGCCACACCCAGGGTCACCTAGGCTTTCTCCTGTACTATCTTCTGTGAGCTTTTGTTTTGCATTTCCCATCTCAGTCTATGATCCATTTTGCATTAATTTTTGTGAAGGGTATGAGGACTGTGTCTAGATTTATTTTTTTGCGGATGGAAGTCTAGTTGTTCTGGCATCATTTGCTAAAAAGACATTCTTTTCTCCGTTGTATTGCCTTTGCTCCTTTGTCCAAGAGCTGTTGACAGTAACTACTTGGGTGTATTTCTGGACTCTGTTCTGTCTCATGAATCTCTTTTTCTGTGCCCTCACCAATGCCACATTGTCTCAATCACGGTAGCCTTAAAATGAGTTTGAGGTTGGGGAGCCCTTCTCTTTTTCACTCAGGACAAGTTTAGGTGGTCAGGGGAGGTTGATACCAAAAATGTTCATCTTTTGTATTAAAAAGGCTAGGTTTGAAGATTTGGCTTAAGGCATTTTGGTCAAGTGTGTGCGCTAATTCTGAATCTGTAATCAAGAAGAACTCTCTCCCAGACACAGGCTGCGTTCAGATTATCAGGTAAGCCCCTTCGCTTCCCTGTGTAAGGGCTGTGTATGCGAAAGGATAGAAAAATGCCATGGTTTCAGTGTTCGAGTTCCTAGCACCAGAAAGAGGCAGTGGAAATGGGTAAGAAATTATCTACTAATAGTACTGTTAAAAAAATATGAATGCCTACCAACCAGCTTCAGAAATAGACTTACAAGTACCTAAGAAGTCCCTTTTGTGCTCCTAAATAATTGTATCTCCTTTCTTCCCCCATCAAGGTTACTGCTATCCATACCTTTACATTAATCATTCCATTTCTTTTCTTTAGCTTTGTTACCTATCACATATATATTCTTATGTATCTCTACATTACATGTACATGTCTGATTGTTTTCTGGGTCCATGAACTTGGGTGGGAAAAACATTACATCTGTAATTGTGTTATCTTGGTTTCATGAGTTTCACTAGTTTGCTGCCTTCAATTATGAATGCTGATAATAAGCTAGTATTCTGAGAAATGGTCCAAGGGCTTCACCAGGTTACCAAAGGCCCTTGGCACTTTCCTGCCAGGGTATGTTCCTAGGAGCAGCATTGCTGGGTCTTAGAGAACGTGTGTTTTTTACACTATTGGGGGAAACCCTCAGAAGCTCCATTCCAGCCTTTCTCATCAGGATCGGTCATCTGCCACAGAACATAGACAGTAATGTGAGTGACTCTTCAGTTCTTTAAAGGATGGTGCATAACCAGGCTATTCTACATGGGTAAGACTGAAGTTAATTCATCGTACAGTGATTCCCTTAGGGCATTAGGGCTTACTTCTCTGGTGGAACCCAAGTTTTGCCACTTGGTTCCTGACTGGGAGCTGCTCGTTCCAGCACTGGGTGTAATGGAGTCAGACTGATTTGGGTTTTGATCCTGGCTCTGCCACTTCATATGTATGTGATTTTGAGGTTCCTTAATCCTGCTTCCTCTCTGTGTGGACACTGTAAAATCGTTGTGGGTGGAAATTAGGCTCTTCCACGGGATCACAAGGAAAGCATTCCAAGGACCCACACACCAGAGATTGTGGTGTGGCATGGTTTATTTGGGTAGAAATAGAAGCTGCAATGCCTGCCCCCACTCCCCAGTTTCCATTTTCCCATCTCTGTCCATCCTGCCATGGAAAAAGTCCAACTGTGTCCTCAGCAAGGCCAAAGCAAAAGCCAGTGCAGAGTTTCTGTTTCATATTAAAGCTTAGTCCTTTGGAGCCCATGCAGTCTGCCGAGGGCCCTGGTAGCTGCTAGACCCTTGTGGGTGCATGCTTCCCTGTGGGAGAGAATATGTGAGTGCATGGAGCAAGTGCAGGTGAGAGAGAGAGGGAGATTCTTTGTTCCTCTGGGGTTATAACCAGGATCTTCACTTTGGGGTGGACAAGGTGTTTTTTTTAAATTGGCCAGTGAGCTTCCCAAGTTTTCAAAGGCTTTGGATAGGTTCACAGCCCCTGGTTAGACTGACAGGCCTCTATGGGCCCCCACCACCTCCTCCTGCACCTTCCAACAATCTGTTACTGGAGGTGGGAAGGGAGGAGTGTTCCTCCCCTTGGCTGAGCAATGCTGTGGTCACCTGGTGTGTGAAGCTGTAGCTTCCTGGTGAAGCAAGCAGGCTCATGCCCTCAGTTTATTAAGGTAAATGTCTAATTCCCTTTGCTCCCCTTTCCTTTATTTATAACTTGTTGACTACAGACAGTAACACCATGATAGTGTTATGGAATCTTGGTGTTTGAAAATTAAATAAAATATTTTGTGTGACGTAACCGGCACATCTACTGGCGAAAAGTAGGATCGCTAGCGGTTGTTTTTTTTCTAACCACCATTCCCTAGATTATTAAGAATTAGAGACATGGATATTAAGATAGAGTTAAATTTTCCTTCTTTCCTTTTTTCCTTGACATGCTGAGACTTGTTTTTAATTTCATCTTATTATTCCAGTACAATCATCTTTGATTTTGGTGACCTCCATATTGCTGTGACGTTCTGTAGGTCGGACTTTGCTCAGGCTTGGGGGCAGAGTTCACACTGATCACTGGCAGCTGTAGAGAAGGCGGGCATTCCTGGGCTTGCCGACTGCTCTTCCAGAGTCTCAGGGCACTGTCCTTCGTCCGCTCCACCACCTCTAACTAATCTTTAGTCTTTGAAGGAATCTTTCTCGCCTTTCACTAGGTAGTTTCTGTGTGCCAGCTCATAGTATTAGTAATTTTGTATTTAATTTCTCTGGATTTGCTTGGTGTTTGCAAAGCTAGTGTAATTTCCCTAGATAAGATATAATTTACAACTGAATGACACCTCACAATTTAAATAGCAGCTGTGAAAGGCAGGCAAAGCATTATAAACTACTCTTTCTGTTCCTCTGCACAAGAGCTATGCTGTGATGAAATGAATAATGTTTTTTAGGTTGTACCTGGGTTTGCTACCGTGGTTTGATTTACATGGACAAATGGAAAAAAACTCGTTTGAATTCATTTTCAAATGCAACACAATTCTCCTGTAAGAGCCTTTAGAAAGAATAGCTGTCTTGTTACTAAGAGAAGGAAATTCTGTCTGTTTGTTCCTATAATGGCCCATCATCTACTTTTCAGGGAGGGAGTTTCTTTAGAAAGGTGAGACATTACATGCATCATTCATTTCTAAAGTATTTATTGAACACTTTTTATATGTTAGATACTTAAAATAAAAAAAAATTCCCAGCTTTATTGATAAAATTGTATATATTCAACATGTGCAGTGCGACGATCCGACATGGAAATGTGGGGACTGCATTGTAGACAGTACAGATTCTGTCTACATCCCCGGGGTGCAGATGGCCTGTCCTGCCCAGAGGTTGTTTAAGTTTGGCCTCGAGCTCAGCCATGGAGGATACTGTGGGTGCAGGGATGACTGTGGCTCATGGATGGTGAATAACCTGTTGTTTGAAAAACCTTAGGTTTTATAAATGTTTCCTTTGATATTCCCCTTGGCATTTAATAAGACAGTTTAAAATAAAATGCTGCCTAATTTCATCTGAGCTGAGGAGAATACAGGAGATCTCTCTTCCCATCCCTGTGCCAGTCCAGAGGGAGGAGCTCTGGACTGCTGAGGGAGGGGCACGTGGGTTGCAGCAGGTGAAACACCCACAGTGGAAACTGAAGCTCAGTGGGATAGTCAGGCTGCTGGATCAGCCCCTTGTTATATCTGGAGCTCCCCTCCAGCCTCTGGTCTGTGAAGGCTTCGGCATCTTTTTTCGTGATAAGAGACTTTATACACTGGATTTGTGTCTTAATAGAAACATTACAAAGTTGAAATATTTCAGATCCATTGTGGCAAGGAGGACTATGTTTATAGGGAAAAGCTAGGGTTAAGAAAGGGAATCCTTTTGTTCCTCACCAAGAGTTATTGATTTAACAAAAGCGATCAGTTGTCCTGCAAAAACAACAAACACACAAAGAGGGGAAGAAACTAACATTAATAATCATCTGTTATGGGCGAGGTAATATTTGGTTATTTCTAAATTTTCACGTTCAACTAATCTTAACAATGAGGAGACAATGTCTGTTAAATGAGTACTTAAATACACTTTTGTGTGCTGTATCTTGTTAATGAAGAAAGAAGATGGGAATTGGGGCGCGGGGAAGGGTGCCACAGGAGGGATGAGAGGATGAGGAGGCCTCAGAGACAGAGACAGAAGAGGGAGCCAGGCGGGGGGGGCGGGGGGGGGAAAGGGGCTGGGAGGAGAGGCAGGCTATTAATTTGGGCAGTTTTCTTCAGGATCAAATTGTAGTTATAATAATCGTCCTTTGGAATTCTAGTTAATGCATAAATAATTATTCTGAACACTTCTAAAGATTTATTTATTTATTTATTTATTTATTTATTTATTTATTTATTTATTTATAGTGAGAGAATGGAAAGGAGTGTGGCAGAGAGGGAGAGACACATTGATTGGTTGCCTCTCGCACATCCCCAGCTGGGGACCTGGCCCACAACTCAGGCATGTGCCAAGACTGGGAATGGAACCGGCAGCCCTTCGGTTTAAGGGAGGATGCCCACTGAGCTGTACCAGTCAGGACTCTTTTGAACACTTCCAGAACTGTCTTTGAATTTCTACCAGTTCTCAGGTAGGGGGGTCATAGCAGACACCTCCTACCCTCACCTGCCCATCTTCCACATCCCAAAGAGGTATATTTCTAAGGACTCTGCCTAAAGAATGGCCACAACATGGGGTCTTTTATGACAGTACAATAAAATTAAACAGATATCATTTTGAATCAGATGGTCAGAGAAAGAATCAGACTTGAGTCAAACGTTCTTAGGTACTCAAGAAGTTGTGTTTATATGAAAAGTACCTACGGATGATCCCTGACTTGTGGTGGTTTGACTTATGATTTTTTGATTTTAGGATGGTGCAAAAGCTATACACATTCAGCAGAAACCATGCTTTGAATTTTGAGTTTGGTTTTGCCCCGGGCTAGTGATGTTTGCTATGACACTCTCGTGATACCAGGAGGTATCAGGCAGCCCCCGCTGCCAGTTGGCCACAGGATCAGGAGGGTGAATAACTGATACTCCACAGGATAATTTTAAATGCATTTTCAACCTACAGTAGTTTCAGTGGAGGATGGGTTTCTCTGAATGTAACTCCATCATAAGTTGAGGAGCGTCTGTAGTCATCATCTCAACGGAGGATGTAATAGGAGAAACAGCCTTAAACATTCTGAGGAATTTAGTGTGAATAGACAAGAAGAGCTTTATCATGAACAGAGGGTGTTGAAATTAAGAATGACTTGTGAAGATGTCTAAGATGCAGTATTTAAAAGACGTAAAAGAGATCGTTTACTCATGAAACTTAATGATTAATTCTGCATGTGCACTTTACCTCTCAGGACTATTGAAGTGAAGCACATTAACCCTTTGAAGAGCAAACACCGTTTTGAATCAGGCAGCACCAAACTGAAAGTGGTTTGGCATGTTCCAATGGCAGAAGCTAAAAGCAAATTTCTTAAAGAGACAACATTGAAGCAAAGCCATTATTTGATTGGTTATAGGCTACTGAGGCCTTAGAGTCACCCCAGTCTAATGACGCCTTGCTTAATTAATTTAGCAAGACTATAAATACATTGCTCTATAATTCTCTGAGAGTCTACTTGTGGTAAGAATGGTTTTATGTCTGGATTTAAAATCATGTTTTTCTATAGTGTTGGACTAGGACTTCTAAAACTTCTAGTGTAAGATGACGCTTTTGACATCTCAGGCACGGTTGATTTGAGTTGATGGGAGTTTATTGCTGGGACACAGGGAAGTGAGGGGGGACTTGAATGAGGCTCGGCCACCAGCATGCTCTGGCTACAACACCGACTCTAGCCGTCTGAGATTAGTCCTGGCGCTGCCACCGTGGCTGCAGGGACTCTCCCCTTGGAGCGCGTGTCCGTCGCCTGGGATGGAGGGCGGTGGTCTTGCAACTGTTTTGATTATATGCCCCATCAGAAAAAAAAGTAAGCATAATAGATATACTTAACAATTATACATATGCATTACTAGTGGGTTGGCCAAAAAGTTCATTTGGTCTTTTCTGTAAGATGGCTCTAGTAGTGCTTAGTTGTCTTTAACTTCATTTGAAACAATTTTGTTAGATTGTATTGTGACAGCTGTCATATTAGCATGTATTAAAAAAACTTAATTGACATTGGTGAATTTTTGGGTAGCCATTTTAATATTGAAGATGGAAGAAAATATTGCTACATTTTTGGGATATTATGCCTTCTTATTTCAAGAAAGGTAAAAATGCAACTGAAACACAAAAAAGATTTGTGTGGTATATGGAGAAGGTGACTGATTGAATGTGTCAAAGTGGTTTGCAAAATTTCATGCTGGAGATTTCTTGCTGGACGGTGCTTCATGGTTGTGTAGACCAGCTGAAGTTGATAGTCATCAAATCAAGACATTAATTGAGAACAATCAACTTATACCATGTGGAAGATAGCCGACATACCAAAAATATCTAAATCAATAAAGTTATTGGTGAAAATGAAAAATGTGTCTCTTATTTTATGTAAAAAACCATATGGACTTTTTGGGCCATCCAATATAATTCTGAATTTTATACATTATTGAATATATCCACAAAATTTTTTAATGGAAGTTAAAAGTAAGTATAAGTTAGTTTTTAGCATGTTCTTCCACACACTACTACACTGGGCACTCCTTAGAATGGGCACCCCTGCTTTGGAATGTATTGTCCTGCTATTTTTGCCAATATGATGGCTTGGCTGTTTTCATTGCCGGGGCGATGTTAACTAGCTGCATGATCTTGGGCAGATGTCCTCTCTTAATTTATCGCTATCCGTGAGGTGTTGCGTATGTGTGCAGGAGGAGTAATCGTAGCTGCCTCATAGAAGTGCTTTGGAGATTAAGTGCAACAAGGTATCTGAAGATGTCAGCATAGTGTCGGAAATGTCAGCTGCTTTTCCTAAAGCCACGGAGAGCTTCTCTCCATTCCGCTCTATCTCACCTCTTCTGTCCACTCAGGGTACCCACTTCCTTTTCTCCTGCCTTAGGGTTTTTTCCTGGTTACATTCTGTGTGTTCTTACTCGCTGTCTTCCTAAGTCTCATATACTGAGAGAGGATCTGTTCGGGCTAATTGGTTGTAATCATATGTTCCAGTTATTCTGGATCAATCTGACTTTCGCTTATTGCCAGTATAACTACAGTGGTTCTTTTAACTTTTAGAGATGGCCTGGTTTGGAAGTAAAGGGCATGGTCACCCTATGAATCAGTCACCATCAAGTGTAGAGGACCTCTGCGGGGGCAGGCCTCTTGAACAAAGGCCATCTCTGGCCTTGCACAGCCTAGAGCAGGTAATTTTCAGATGAGGTGTTAATCTCTGGTTTATCCCAGCTGTTGCCAGAAGAGAGGAGTCTGGTAAGTTACCGTTTGTAAGGAAATGATTAGGGCAGGAGTGAGTGTGGGGTGCTGTCAGAGAGATGTCTGGTGTTGAGGTAACTATGACGACATAGAACAATGTGCTGTATGGAAGGGCAGGCTGGTTGGAGTCTACAGCTGTGGTGACCAATTGCCCAGGTTGCAAAGTGAAAATCAAGAATTTATTGGGCATTGAACTTGGAAATCTAAATCTGTGACCTGAAGCTCAATATCATGATGAATAATTTACAAATTGAGAAAAAGTTCTTTTAGTTTGGAATGGAATGTGCTACTTTATTTAGAGTTACGTTAATGTTCATAATAGGAGTTAAAAATAGGTCTTCTTGTTTTTCTCCTGGTTCTCTAGAAGGACCAAAATAGTTTTTTTTTGTTGTTGTTGTTCTCCTGCTGGTTTACTGAAGACTGTTGCTCTTTGTCTTGTGAGGTTTTTAGTTCTGGCTCCATGCTTTATACTCGTTGGCCACTCAGCAAATATTAATGAGCAGATGTGAAGGTTCTTCTGACAGTGCTGGGGGAAAGCTCTCTGTGAGTAGTGAATCGCGCACACGTTCTTCACTTTCAAGTGATTCACAGTGTTTAAAATTACTGATTGAGTCCGGGAATCCATTAGGGACATCCGTCATAACAAAGGAAATTGTTTTTGTTTTGGTATTTATTCCTACTTGTGTGACATTTATGGAGATTGATGACATAAGAAGCTAGCGGACGAGTTAACTTTCACATTAAGTGGGATCTGTGGGCTCGTGGATCTGAAACAAACACGATATTTGGTTGTGATCCTCAGACCTGAAATGTCACACTCCTGACAACGTCCTCGAAAACAAGGGCCTCTCTTTCTTCTAGAATCAGGGCAGGTGGTGAATGTAGTGGAAAATACCAGTATTTCATTGTTTTCCAATTCAAAAGACTGAATCGTTCAGGGGATAGGATAACACCCCCAAGTCTCTTAGGAAGGAAAAGATGATACAGGTTTGGGGCAGGGAATTTTTTCTCTAGAACAAAGAATTTGTTGGAGAATATGGGAAATGTTAAAGAATTAATGACATGGATAGGTGACTTGCTGGTGGACACTCAAGAGGAAGTAAATAACTTTACATTCGATGTAGAAGAATTTTTGAACCAGAAACTGTTAAAAGCGGTGCTGGAAGAAATGGATTTAGTGGTCTGGAGACTGGATTGAAAGGAGAGAGGGGTTCTGGAGGGGTTCTGGAGAGTCTGGCAAGGACACGGTACAGTCGTCCTGCTGAGAAGTGGAGAGTGATGAGCTTCAGTGGAAGTTTAGCAAGCGGAGAGTGGTGACTCTAAAACAGAACAAGAGACCTATTTGAAAGACCTTATGGAGTTTGATTAGACAAAACTTTACAATATTTGAATGAGTGGCATGAAGAAGAGAGAAATCAAAGGTGGGTTTGAACTGTATGAAATGACCAGTATTTGATTTTTAAATCTATGAAAGTGGTAGTTTTCTGTGGTTTCTTGTAATACATACCTATTGGAGATAGCTATTCTCAAAAATAGGTGATGTTATCTATCAACGAGGAAACAAGAATTGCAAGGGTAGCAGTACGAACAAGTGAGGGCCAAGATTTTAAGTGATGGAAAATATTTTCAGAGTCTTGAGCTGGGATCAGAGTTAATTGTAGAACTGAGAACAAAATGAATGAATGAATGAATGAGTAAATAAATAAAAGCAAATTTCATGAATTATTTTTCTTTGAAATTATAAACATGTACATTTTTATGTACTAGCTGAAGGTTCAGATAAAACAATATGGAATTTGAAACTGGACTAAGTAGTGCTTAACCCATGCAGAGAAACTTTAGAAGACTGACTACCTCTTAGGCAGTTTGGCCCTGACCCGAGCAATTGTGCAGTTTTGAATAATTTGGGTATTTAACAAGCAAGAGTATTCTTGTGAATTTGAAAGGGGATTGAAAGTATGCTTTTCTCACTTTTATAGTCACTCTTATGCCGCTACTGAGAGAATTAGATTCAAGTTAATTAAGAAACCAAACAAAATAACACACACAATAACTGATAAGAGAACACTTGAGCTCTTTGGAGAAAAAGGCAGATGTAGACAACAATGTACTCTTTTGAAATACCCAATTTTGCTGATTTACCTTGAAAAACCTCTGCTTTTCTTCATGAGGATCTTATAGGTGAGCACTGTGTAAATTAGTTCCAAATGGCCCAGATGTGCCCCAGTGAAAACAGATAACAGGATTGCCAGGCTGGGTTTGTGATGCTCTGAGCAAACCAGGCACCGCAGGAGTCTCTGGACGGGGCCTCCCACAAGCTGTTTTGACACAGATGAGTTACTTGACCAGCTCTCCTGAGTAGGACCGAGCAGCAGCTGAGGAAAGAAGTTTACATGTTTTAGAGTGGCAAATTGTCAGGTTGTTTCTGCTCATTTTCTATTCAAACTCACGCCCAGAGCTTCCTGAATACCACAGAAAACACTGGCCCTGTCTTCTCTGAGCTCAGTAAATGTGGGTCAGGGGGCAAACTAGAATGGGCTCATTCTCCAGGTTCCCTCCATTTGCATGCATATTTTATTGGGTCTTCAAAGAAGCTGCTCATGGACACCATACAAGAACGTGTGTGTGTGTGTGTGTGTGTGTGTGTGTGTGTGTGCATGTGTGTGTGTAGAAATATTACATTTTGAGTTGTTTGTGCTCATTGGGGTGTATGGTGAGAGACGTTTCAGTTAATGCTGCTCGGTCCTCTGGGCTAGGAACTCCTGGGTTACCCCAAAGAAGTTTAATTTGAACGCCCTCTGAATTTGAGGCAGTTGAGAGGGAAGTTGGGAAGGCAAGCAGCTCTGCATAAAATAATTAAAGAACAACACAAACAGTTTATAGTCATTGTTGGAGAGTGGTCAGTATTGTAGGGGTTTGAGAAGGGGATTTTTGTGAGCAGATATAGTCAGGGAAGGCTTCTGGGAAGAATGACTTCCTTGTTTCAGAATTAATTTCTGTCATTACACTGGCAGTCATTGCATATACACTATGCCAGTCTCTGTTCTGAGTGATGGGACCGAAATTTGAGTTTTGAGTAAGAAACCACATTGGTATACTTCTCTTCATACAGGTTAGGGATGGCCACTTAAATGTTTTTTTGGTAGCTGTGTTCCACACAACAACGTTATGACCACCACATTTTTTTTCTTTCCCTTTGCAAAACCAGCGACTTTGTAGTGTTTGCCTGGTTAGACTGTGGTGTGCTCCTCCAGACCTCTGCACCTTTTGTCATTGAGGGTTTTGTCGAGGAAGCCCTCCTCTCTGGAGGCTGCGGTTCTGGGAAGAGGTCCCGGGGCGCTTCTTCCAGAGGTTTGAGCCAGCCAGCTCCGTAGCGACTGCCCCAACAAGCAGATAGTCCCACACGGCAGTTTGTGCCATAGGAAAGTAATGCGGTACCACGGACCAGATGGGGACGAGTCTCCCAAATTTACAGTTCAAATAAACATTTGTGTCTGTGGTGCAGAGGGTTGCTTTTGTCTTTGGCCCGGATCCAGTCACACAGAGTGGGAACATCACAATATGTCACAATATGTCATCATTAGAAGTGCAATCCAAATGGCTCCCACTTAGTGAAGTCACATCTGCTTTATGTCTGTTTGTTCAAGGATAAAAGGAAAGGGCCGGAGCGCCAGGCCTCTTTTAGGTTCCCACGTTTTCATCCAGCAGGCGAGGAGCTCCGAGGTCTGCTGTTCGTCACTCCTGGCTCACATCAAAGCCCCCCATTCTGGCAAGGCCCTCGCTAATCTGTGGGCGGGACAGGCCTCTTTGACCCTGGAGAACATTTATAATGTTGTGACCTGGGAAATTTTCCACACCCTCACAGAACACTTTATCTGAAAAAAGTGGCACCTACCATCATTTGCCTGGCTTTTAACAGAAAGCTTCTGACAATACAAATGAATAACGTTTTCCTTGCAACAGTGTTTTCCTTCATAATCACATTTTCCTTATAAAAGATCATGGTAACCACTTTCTCAAAAGGGCCATGTAGATGGTAAGACAATCAAGAAAAGAGAGCACTTTTCCTTTTGCTTTATTGTTTTCGTTTTACTTCTTAAGTGTATTACAAATAGGATCCAGTTAAAGTGCAGGTTCTGTGCTATGCTTTCTTATCTCTTCTTAACGGTAAAAATAATCCATTCTTATGATTAAAAAAAAATTCAGATTGTACTAAAGGTTGTGGAATTCTATTCAACATCCAGGAATTAATATAACAAATATTTATTCATGCGTGTGTATTTATTGCTTCAGGAAACCTTCACTGGGCACCTACTAAGACCAGGCGTTTAACTAGATGGTGGTGCACTGTGAAGGAAAAGGAAGGAGGGTGACAAAAAGCGCTGGCTGGAGAGGGGTCGCCTGTTCACGCTGCCAGGGAGGGCCTCCCTGGTTTTTGAGCAGAGGCCTGAGTAGGGGAGAGAGTCTGACTACACAGAAACCTTGGAGGAAAGGAAAAGGCAAGGGGGACACCAAGGTCAAAGGCCCTGAAGTAGGTTGTACTGGATAAGTGCCCAGGCTACTGGGCTACCGGGCTACCAAGGTGGTCGGGGTAGAGCTGGCGAGTGGCCTGGGGGTTGTAGGTGAGGAGGGGTTGGGGAGGAGCCCAGCTGTCGGAGGGTTTGAGCAGAGGCCGGTAGGACCTAATTTACCTTTAGCCCCCCATCCCCACCCTGGATGTGGAGATTCAGCAGGCAGGGGGCCAGGGGCAGAAACAGGGAGATGCTATTGCTGTAGCCAGGGGAGAAATTATGGTGATTCGGATCAGGTCAGTGAGTTGGTAAGGAATCAGGATGTAGATATATTTCCACAGGAGAGCCCACAGGGGTTTTATTGTTATTTTGAACGTGCAATAACAAGCAATGGGAGTCAGAGATGGCTCTGGGGTTTTTAATCCAGGCAACTAGAGAGGTGAGATTGCTTCTCTGAGTGCATGCTGTGTGCTAGACACTGTTCTGTGGGGTTGACATGGTCACCGTGTTGTGAATTTCAGCAGCTAGAGAATTGTCACAGGATGTAAAGTGCAGCATAGGAAACATAGTTAGTAATATTGTAATACTGTGAATGGTGCCCGGCAGGGTGCTGGAAGTATTGGGGAGAACACTATGATTGTCTAATCATTATGCCACCCACCTGAAACTAATACAAAATAATATTGAATGTAAGTTGTAATTGGAAAGTAAAATAAAAAAAATAAGGTGATCAGAGGAAGAAAAACATTGTAAACTACCACTGGCAACTACTAATCCACTTTCTACCTGTGTGGATTTATCTGTCCTGGATGTTTCATATAAATGGAAACACACAACAAGCCTTTTATGTGACTGGCTTCTGTCACTTAACATGTTTTTAAGATTTATCCATGTCATACCATGCATTAGTAAGTACATCTTTACTTTTTATGGCTGATTTATATTCCATTGTGTTGGATACCATATTTATTATTTATCCTCGGTTGATAGAAATTGGCTTGTTTCCAATTTTTGGCCATTATGAATAATGTTATGTATGTTCATGTATACGATGTGTGTTTCATGGACATATGTTTTTAATTCTCTTGCTTATATAGCTAGGCATGAAAACTACATATTATTTTGTGGCTTGTTTCTTCTGTTCAACATAATGTCTGTGCTATTCATTGGTGGTGTACATAGCAGCATTTCATTCTTTTTCACTACCTTCAGGATTCCATTCTATGACCACATCACAGTTTATCCCTTCCCTGATGGGTGGACAGTTTGGAGCTATGAGGAATAAATAATACTGCATTGAACATTCTTTACATGCCTTTTGCTGGGCACAAGCCCTCATTTCTCTTGGGCACTTGCACAGGAGTGGGCCTGCCGTGTCATTCCTCTTCTTCGTCTGCCGCTGCACGCTGTGCAGACATGCTTGTTCACGTTGGCGCGGGGCACTCCCTTGGCTTCCTGCAGACCTGCGCCCGGAGCTCTTCACTGCCCGGGCGAGCATTTATGACTGACTCTTCTTTCTGTTCCTTTTCAAGCAGCTGGCACCAGTCCTCTCCTTCCTTGTGTACTTTTTCTTCTGCTCATTAACATAGCAGGGTTTGACTAGTGGCTGCCTACGACTCACTGTGTTTGTGTAGTTACAGGCTTGAGAGCCTAAGACAGTTAGAATGGTGCATTCCCTTATAGTAGGGTCTTAAAGGATTCTGAGGGGTCTAGATGCTTCTCAGAATCTGATGAAAGCTTATAGGCTGACTGACAGAAAATGCACCTGTGAACACACACACACACACACACACACACAGAATTTTTCTAACATTTTTTAGGGGATTTGTGGACCGCTATAAATCCCATCCAGTTGTGGGTTCATGGTTCTCAGATTAAGAACTTTTTCTATTTTGTAGTGCCTTAAAAAATCAATATTCTTCAGTCTTTCCTGACTCTTTAAGATCTTCTGCTCCAAGCTGTCCCTGTCAGCTGATGGTGACATGTGAATGATTGTATATGCATAGATATAATACTGGCTAATACAGAGATCCTGGCCAAGATGGCAAAAGAGGGAAGAATTACTAGCACTTCTGGTGCTTGGAAAAGTCATTGTAATTGTTGTGGACTCCTCATTGTTTTCAGTTCTGCTAGCATTTTAGAATTTTTCTGATTGCATCTTCATTACTTCTGTGAGACTGTCTTAGTAGAGGGGAAAAGGGATTACAGCTGAGCGGGGCCCTCCCAGGCTGAGACGCCTCGCCTTTGCTGCAGGGACAGCTGGCACCTGAGTGGGAGGTGCACACCTGCGTCTCCCTCCCTCACCAGGAGCCTTGCCCTCCTCAGCCCCGTTCGGTTTCCTGTCTCCCATTTTCTTCATGGGTGAATTATGGGTGCTACGCCATCGTTGAGTTAGGGCATGTGTAGACTAAATGAAGTAGACAATTAAACAGTCCATAACACATGAGATCTTTTTCTTAGGTAAATGAAATTTTTTGTTTAAAATTTTTGGGTTTAAAACTTTTATAAAAATGGTAAAAAATACAAAATGGGAGTCATTTTCCCTCTTCTGCGATGCGCATTTCCATTCCTCTGGGATAACCACCGTGGAGAGTTTACGTTCCCAGAATTTTTATCGAGCATCGAAAAGCGTGGTATAGATCTGCAACACTGCCCAGTCTGCGACACTGAGATCACATTATACAGTGCCGTGCAGCCTGCTTCTTCTGCTTTGCAGGGTGGTACAGCTAGGCTTCTGTTTGTGCTGTATCTGTGCTTATTTGCCTTTCCTTTTCTCGTCTTTTTTTAATAACAGCATCAGAACCTTTATTCATATGTATTATTTTGCATTTGCCAATAGACATTTAGCATCTCTAACAACATTCACTAAGGTGGCTCTCTAAAATAAATATTTTACAAGTACTGCTAGAGGAGTTAGGTAAGAAACAGATAATTCCTTAAATCATGCCTCCTTGTTTTTCTTTTTAAACGCTTATTTTCCTTTACTTACTCATTTTTAGAATAATGAGTTGCTACCCTAATCTCCAAAGATGACCAGAAAGTGTTTTTGTAACTGTGAACTGGAGGATTTGAACGAATTTGATGTGCTTCACCAATCCAGTCATTAATGTGGATGTTCCAACAGTCTCGTCTGTGTAATGGAGCCTCTTCGGTCCTTTGACATGCATGACTCAGTAGTCTGTGTTGGCTTCTTCACTTTCAGGTCTGACAAGGTGTTCCAGGCTATTCTTTATTCCAAATTCATATTACATTTTGGATTAAACTCCCATTTTATTTTGTGCTGTGTTTGGGAAAATTTGCCTCACTAGGTTTAACCAGATCTACCTGCTTCCCTCCTGGGTGTGGCTTATCAGTCAGTCACCAGGTATTCCTGAGAGCTGCCATGCGCAGGGCAGCCGGCTGGAGCCTGTCATGCAGCAAACGAGTCACCAGTCTCCTTCCTCCTGTGCCCAGTAAGCCACAACCCAAACGACAAAGGCAAATCCTTGTTCTGTCTTCAGAGTGTATCTTTAATTTTAAGAATACTTAAGGGAAACCACTGATCCATAGAAAAGTAAGCAGTTTTTCTGTGTACTGCATTTTTCAGTTTTATTGTACAGGAATTCACATACAATAAAATGCACCCACTGTAAGTGCTCAGTTCAGAGGGTTTTGGTAAATGCATACCATTGTGCAGCCAATCTCCAATCACACTTCTGTTACCCTAAGATGTTTCTTCTTGCTCCACTGCAGTCAGGCCTTGTTCCTACCTCATTTCCAGGTGACCGAGGACTTTCTTTTAGTTGATATAGCTTTACCTTTTCTAGAATTTCAAATAAATGGCATCCAATAATACATAGTCTTTTGTGTCTGGCTTCTTTCACTGAATGTGGTGTTTTTGAGATTTATCCGTGGATAGTATTCTGTTGTTCAGACACACCCCCACCGTTAGGGTTGGGTTCCCCCCTCCACCGGCTTTGGCCATTAGGAATAATGTTGATATGCGTATCTGCATACAGGGCTTGGTGTGGGCATATGTTCACATTCTCTGGAGTGTGCCTTGGGATGGAATTGCTGGACCATGTATGAAATCTGTGTTTAACTTTTCAAGAAACCACCAAAATGGTTTGGAAGTGACTGAACCATTTCTCATCGAGTGCATGTGTGTATGTACCATATATGCGAGTTCCCGTTGCTCCATACCTCACCAACACACGGTATTGTTATTCTTTTAAACGTTAGTCTTTCTGGTGGGTGTGTAGTTGTATGTGGTTGTGGTTTCAATTTGCATCTCCCTAATGACGAGTAGTGTTAAGCATCATTTCCTGTGCTTGTTGATCTTCGATAGTGTCTGTTCATGTCTCATTGGGGGTTGTGTTATTTCATTGATTTGTAAGAGTACTTTTTATAATCTGGATTCACATCTTCTGTTAGGGATGTTTTGCTTTTGCAACTTAATTTTCAGTAGAGTTTTGATAAGGAAATGTCCTACTCATCTATATTTTTATTTGAAATAAAAAAGATGTAAGCTTATCCAAAAAAGATAATGATTCATTTTAAGCACAATTTTATGATCCTATAAGGGAGAGAAAAAAAAAGTTCAGAAATGAGATAAAGGAAATATTGGAGAAAGTGAAAAGGAGAAGGTAAAGAAAATGATTAGGAAAACAAAGGAGATAAAATGGAAAAGACAGATAGAATGAGAGAGAACCTGAGAAACGGAGGAAGAGAATATCAAACAAATTTGAAGTCATGGAGAAGAAAGAGAAGAACAGGTTGGAAAGAGGACCAAAAAAAACACAGGGAAAAGAAAATGCCACAACCGTTTCTTATATTCCCCACGTCCTGTGTCAGCTACTCTTGTCTCTTCTCCCAGTGTTCTACGTTTGATATCCAGCCTGCTTTCTGGAAGTCCTCTCTTTCCTCCCACTCCCCAGTTCCGCAGTCTTTCACTGCTCTGGCTTTCAGACTACAAAGTAGCTGGCTTGCATGGTTCCTTCCATCTTTAGAGTATGAAAGCATAGACTTTGAAGTTGGCTGGGTTTGAATCCTCATTCTGCCACTTGCTAACTCTGACCCTGGGCAGAACCTAACTTTCAAGCTCCAGCTTCACCATCTGTGAAGTGAGAATAATAATAGTATCTGTTTCACATTTTTCTATGAAAATTAAAGAAGTCTTGGGAAGTTCTTATCATGGTATTTGATCATTCAGTCTTAGCAGCTGTTAGTGTGTGTTTGTGTGCAGTGTGTGTTTGTGTGGGGGGGGTGTGGGGAGACACACTGTGTGTTTTGTGATTTTTCTGCTCATCTTTTAATCTGGGAGTATTTTAGCAAATCAAAATACTTAAGTGAGAAATTATCGCAAAACAACCATCATGCTTCTAAAGCTATCATATATAAACACAACTGTATTTGTTCATCTGGAACGTAAAGTTGGAAGTTATAATAGTGAATATTTATGGAGTGCTTTAACTGAGTATTGTAACCCAGTACGTGCAGCTATTTAGTTAGTGGAAGACTTTTACAGGGTCCGGGATGGAATTTCCTGGTCTGTTTAACAGTGAGACACCAAACCAAATCATAGTGTGATAAATACAGCTGAGCAGGTGAGAGGGCTAAGGTTTCCATCAGCAAATGCAGGGCACGAACTCTACCCTGCATGCCAGTCCCCTCCACCACGATTCCCATAATAAAAGAGCAGGTGGTGTTTGGAAGGGACCTCCCTCCAAATACCTTCTGCAGCTTTTCTCCGCCGCTGCCTGCACATGGTTGTAAAAGTTTACTTGCCTCTGATTAATTTGTATTTTTTGGACTTCTCCGATGGCTGGCAAGATTTTCCTTACATTGAACAAAATTTTGCTTTGATTTTGGGTCCACAAGGAAAAACGTGTCTTCCCTTTTTCATATGTAGATCTTCAACTGTATAAAGTGAGATTACGCCTCCTCTTTGCTTTCTCTGTTAGGCAGCACCTCCCGGTTCCCACTATTGTGGCATTCTATGTTTAGTGTGCTGTCCCATTTGCCTAACTTCAGACACAGGCCACTTCGTTAGGGTGCCACTCTACGTGTGCCGCCTATGACTGAGCCTGATATTCTGGGTGTGTGTAATTGAGCCCGATTGTCTAGATGTGTTCTTACTTCTGCTGGTTCCAAGGCCATTTTTGTATTAGTCAGGCTAAGGTGGTTGCCTCAGCTTCCACATCACAGACTCATTTGTTATATTTGGGGTGACCATATACTTTATCATCCAAACCAGGACACTTTTGAGAATGAAAGAAGACACCATAACTAGGTTCAGGTAACAGACATGAACCAAAATTGTCCTGGGCACACAGGGATACATGGTCCATTTAATTGTATTAAGTTGAACTCAAGCCTAAGGTATAGCTTCCCCCACCCCGGCCTTTTAATATTAGCTATTAGTAGCCCTGGTGCTCCCCTGTGTCACATACATAGGCAGTTGATTTTTTTCTGATCGTAAATGCAGAACTTTATATTTCAGCTTGTTTAAAGTTTAATTGCACTGTTTGTCCTGTAGAGATTATTGAAAATCTAGATTTCTATAGGCCAAATTAGCTAATTCTCCCTAGTCTGTGTCATTTGAACATTTGACAACTTTCCTGCCTATTCTTGCCAGGTGTTGGTAATCTAAAAGGTCCCTTCCCAGATCTGCAGCACGACTCCCCCTCCCCCTCAGGGCGCTATCCAGCTTCATCTGGGGGGGGGGGGTAAACTGAGAATGAGATCTTAGTGTGTTCCCTTTTCAGGTATTTGCATTTTAATAGGAGACAAAACAGACTGTAAAGCCTTTCAGAGAAGAAAGAGTTGGTATCTATGATTGTTTCCCAGGTAACTGGGCAGGAGTTTTCTTCCGAGGACTCTGATCATCTTTCCTGAATGCAGATAATAGGTCCCGAATGTAGAGTCCCATGCAAACGTGTTAGCTAAGGAAAGAGAGCATCTGAGAGATGCTACAGTAAAGGTGGAGGTCAGCCAGAGTGTGAATAAAAAGGTATTTTTAAAAGGGCATCTTCCTGTTCCATTGTAATTGCCTACATAGAATTTTTATGGTTCAGTTACTAAAATTATAGTTTTTGTGATTTCAAAAGTCATTGATAGAGCAAAAAAAATTTCACATGGTCTTCTGTTTCCTCTCCCCTTGCCCACAGTATCTCTCTCTCTCCCTTTAAAATTTCCATTGCCTTTAACTGTAACCTGTGTACATGTGTAGTCCTCAAAAATAATGACTTTCAAACACTTTTTATTGCAATACTCAGTAAGAAATACATTTTACATTGTAATCCAGCTTGTCTGTACACACACACCAGAAACTAGTTTCTTGAGAGACTACTTGCTACTTGTAGCGTGCTCTCTTTCCCTTTTTTCCCCAACCCATCCCATCCCATCCCATCCCATCCCCATCCCATCCCATCCCATCCCATCCCATCCCATCCCATCCCAAAACAGGCTGACTGGGACCAAATACATTGGTATCCAACCTGGTGTGCACAATTACAGTTGATGAAACACTGCTCTAAAGTTATTGTCCATTGACTACTGAACGATCTGTAGAATGCTCTCTGGTGGTAGTCATCAATAGAAATCTAGTCTCATTTGGGCATAAATCCATAATAATTGTGTTTAGGATTCCATGATCAGTTTTGTTCTTATGGATACATCTCTGCTCCTGGAGGAGCTAGCACAATAAACTGATTTGGTTTTTAGGTCTCTCTCTCTCTTTTTTAAAGGTTTTATTTATTTATTTTTTAGAGAGGGAAGGGAGGGAGAGAGGGAGAGAGAGAGAGAAACATCAATGTGTGGTTGCTGGGGGACATGGCCTGCAACCCAGGCATGTGCCCTGACTGGGAATTGAACCTGTGATGCCTGGTTCGCAGCCCACACTCAATCCACTGAACTACACCAGCCAGGGCGGTTTTTAGGTCTCTTATATGAAACCAGTAATTCACTCACTAGACAATGCAGAGCAAGTAATTTTTCAAACTAAGATTCTCTGTTACATCACTATAATGGCATAAAATAGCCTGTGATAGACTTAAAAAAAATTGAAGCTGTGAGTTTTTTATTGCCAAGCTAAAATGAGTTTAAAAAGGCAAGCCTATTTTTATAAAGTTAATTTACCTGTATTAACAGTTTAATTGTCCAGCTATTCAAAAATTATTACTTTCCAAGTGGAGGACTTGAAGCAGTGAAGTTCCCTGCCCAAGTGTTTCTAGCTTGCTGCTTCTATTAGGTCATTGTTACAGATATTCTGGTGGTTTCTTTGCCATACATTTTTGGGTCCTTGTAGAAGTTCATTCAGCCTGTCTTGGAGTATGAAACCAGAAACAGCTAGACTAGCATGTTAGGTGTTTTAATTTCAATTGTTTTTTTAATTTTAATTGGAGAAATATTGAATGTCTTTATTAAATTATGAAGATAGATTTTGGAGACAGATTGATTTGGACTAAGACTTTAGGTAAAAATATTCTGAGTTGCTCTTTCCTTGTGGTAAAACTAATGCTTACCTCAGAAAGCTTTTAGATGAATTAAATGGGGTAATATACACTTATAAATGAAAATGCTAATAAAATCATATATAAAATAAACTATTATATATGTGTTATCTATGTATGTGTATATATAGATATACATACATTTGTGTATATATATAAATTCATATCCGTTTCTTTCCTTTGGGACTTGATATTTGTGTAATGGGGTTTAGAAGCTTGCATTTTGATTTCTGAATTAGTTTGCTTATTACACTTTTTTGATTATCTGTGTTAATATGACATGTTGAGAATGGGAAATTAAATAAAAAATTATACATTATGATATTTTGATAGAAATTCCACTTATGTCTAGTGGAATGGTGCTTAATGCTAATTAAACCTTCACAAAAATGAAAATTAGCATCAGTGCCTTTGAATTTTATTTTTTGTTCTCACTCCAAATGAAGCAAAAAAAAAAAGTTTCATTTGTTTTTGAGTATTTACCCATTGATGTATGAATCAGGTAATTAATGTTTGAGACTAAGATTTTATAACATTCCTATTGATGTCTTAACATTTATTTAATTATATAGGCACATGTGACATATTTCCCATGAGAAAATGTTCATTAGCCTCTTTTGCAGTATTATAACTGTTGACTATATATATGCACCTTGACAATATTTCTCTAGAGCTTGTGTTGTGCTGGAAGACTGGGATGGGAAGGAGACCTGGGCCAGTCCGTTTCTCAATGTCTGTACCTGTACCATCACTACATTAATAGGTGCTTTAATAAATGTCGTAACAAGTCAGTCTTTAATCGACTGAAATCACATCATTTGTGAAGAAAGAGGAAGCCTTAGTATTTGGTAATAAAATGGCACTTTTGAGGAGATCCTGTCATGGTGATCAACTTGAAGATGAAGTGGAGATGCCAGATGGATACTGTCTTAGGGTGTTAAGGCTGTTGCATAGAAGCCAGACTGGATTTGTTCTAAATGACCTTGGGGCATATATATATATATATATAATTGTGAGCAGTATTTCAAATGAGACAGATTTTGCGTCAGTACGATGTACCTGTTCGCACATGGTGCCACTGCATAGCAGCAGAACTTGGAATTGTATTCAGAGGCTCTTTAGTTCAAATTTCTTACCAACTCCGTGACCTTAAGAAAAGTCTCAGTTTCTTCCTCTGGAACATGAAGAAATAATCCTGGCTAACTCTTAAGGTTGCTGTGAAGATCAAACCATCTTTATTATCAACGTGCGGTGCTCTCCTCAGTTTGCAGGGCGCTCCAGGGCAGTTGGCGGCACAGAGCAAACCAGCTGGCGTTGGCGTCTCCCCCCGGAGGCCAGGCAGCCGCTTGTCAGGCCATCCCAGCGTCCTGTGCGTGGCTCAGCTTGTTCACACCCATCACTTATTTTTATCTAGAGATTTCATCACGAAGGACCGAGGCAGCTCGCTCGGCTCGGATTTTATCGGAAACTCCTTCAAGTTCTAACGTTTTAGTAGTCTGTAACTACAAAAGCCCATTTTTCTCCCTGTTCAATCGTACAGTAAAATAGCTGGCTTTTGCCTAGAGGAAGTTATCCTGCCGTCTTCATGGTCGCCCATCCATGGGTTGTGATATGTTTTAATGTTTCCTAACGCCTGCAATACATTCTCTTTGGCTTTTGTACCATTCTAGAGGACTCTTTCCTGTTCTAGTGCCCCTCTGTGCCTGCCTTAGGCTGTCAGCAAAGGAGGCAGAAGATTAGTTAGAAATTTCTATGTTTAAGGAAAACATTCCTTTTTAACCTCTCAGCGCGAGGGCCTTATACAAACACTCTGCTTCAGGGTGTGTTTCTTAGAGAAAAACTGAAACACAGAGCTACAGTTGTATTTCAGGCTAGTGAATGTGTATTTCTCTCCCCGACCAACTCTGAATTCTAATTGCCCCTTGTCTGCCTGATCCTGACCCTCCCAAGACCCTTGCCCTCTGTGGAGCGTTCTTACCACTTTCTATTTTATCACTGGGAAGGCCCCGTTGTCTTCATTGAACTCTGCTGCATCCTGTTTGTATCACAAAGAGAAAAGCTCCTGTCCCCTCACTCCCCACCTTTCTCCACGTGGGGATAATAAAGCCCTTGGCAACCATGTACGCTGTAATCAGTATGAGGTAATTTTATAGGCTCCCGTGAAAGAGCCATTTCTTAAATGCCCACTTTGTGATAGGCATTTGCTGATGGTTTTATATGTCTGGCCTCATTTAAATCATGGGGGGCGGGGGGAGAAATGAAACAGAAAGCATTCCTCCCACTATTACCCAAGGAAGTTGCTGGTCCCCGGGTAAAGTGAACTTGACACATGATTGCTTCAAATGGAGTTCCACAGACAGTTTTGGGGTGTGGAATCTGCCTTAGATACAGATGTTTTAGCAAGTGTTTGTATACGTACAAAGCAAAAGCATTAAGAGCTATTTAGGTGGGCATTGTAAGTGGAGGTTTAGACTGGTTTCCTGCCAGATTTACAAGGGATCATGTGGGGGAGGGGCTTACAACGATCCAGGACGTGGATTTCATGCTCCACGCCATTTGAATGGCTTTCATATTTCTTCCCTCCGCTGGCGTTCATCAGCAGGCTGCAGATGCCACCGTGTCTTTCAGTTTAAAGGGAACACTTCTGTGGGGATGAATTTCCTTCCACAGCTGTAAAAAGAAAAGTACTCTAATTCTAAGGTATTATTCTTATAATGTTGTGTGGCACGTTATATTGTGTGAATGTGGCACGTTCTGTGAGATTTCTAACATTTCTGAACTTCTGTAGTTTTTGCAAAATTCTTGGTCCCAGGTCTTTAGGTTAAGCTTTTCAAAATATTTAACTCAAATTATTTCCTTTAATTTATGCTTTTGGTGTTTCCTCTATGAGGCCAGTATTTCCTTTTTGATTATTCTTGGAGTCTTGCAGTGCTGAAGAGATTGTTGTTACCTAGTTAACAAGTGACCCTGGGCAGATTTCTGAGTAGAAAACCCCTGAAACCTATTTGTTAACGATGTGCATAGCTATAATGTCAGAGAATGAGCAGGCCAAGGGACAGGGAGCTGGGGAAGGAGGGCGGGCTGGGGTGGACAGCTCTGAGACAGCTGGATTCTCACTCGCTGGAAAACGTGGGGGCCTTGTCCAGGGCTCCACCCACGCTGGTGCTAGTGATTGTGTCTGCATATTTTTAAAAGATGTTTCAAGGTAGTGGAGATTGCATCCACTGCTCTCTGCCATGCCATTTAAAAGTATTCGAGAATTTTATACAAAACACATTGCAGCATCTTAAACCAATGGGGTATGTGGATTAGGTACTTTTGGTTTGTGTTCAAGTTTAACTGACAACTCTACCCTGTGTTGCTCTTTTTTTTGCTGAGAGCTTTGTAAGGGTTTAGTTATCTCTTAATCTTAGCGCGCCATTGCTGAACAAATGAGCAACATTAATAATAGAATCTGACATTTATAGTAGGGCTTTAAAGTTCATGGAGTACTTTCACACAGGCTATCTTTTGTGCATATCTCAGGAGCCCTGTGGGTGAGGCATGGTAGGTGTTATTGACACTTTTATTATACAATAAATTGAGAATCAGATAAAATATATTGCTAGCTCCAGACTAGTTGATTTTTTCCCGAAGAGGCAGAGGGAATTACTCACACGCATATTCACCCGCTTGCACACCCATCCCCATCCCCACCATCTCCATCAACCAAAGCGATTTTATAGAAGTCTGTGTGTCCTGCGTCCTCACCTCCTGCCCCACCAAATAGTCCTGCAATAGCAGTTCTCATGCAGGAGCAGGTTGGTTAGTTATTGTAATGTGAAATGAGATGCCACCTGTGGGAGGTTGCTGAAGAGGGCCATAAAACTAAGGCCCTGCAAACAGAAAGGGCTTTTGAAACCTAAGGCTTTGTATTTCAGACAGAGTGGGTGGAAGCTCGTTCACCTGGCCATCTTCCCTTTCCCTCTCTCTCACCTTTGCGTACCCCGCATCTAACGGAGCCTTAAGCCTGTTGATTCTGATGCTTTCTTTGAGGTCTCCAATTACCCTACAGCCCAGTTTCAGATCCTCACCGTCGCTCAGCACGCTGGCTTCGTGTCGGTCTTTTCGCCATTTTGTTCACATCACCTTTCACGTGGTGTAAGAGTGTAAAACACTTTACAAGTTCGACATTTTCCATGAGATGAAGCCCGTGCTCCTTAGCCTAGCACGTGGCTCTCTGCCGACCCTGACTTCTGCAGGCAGCTCCGTTTTCATTTTGAAGCCTGGGCCACAGTTTCCCTGCGAGGTTAGCGGATCCTCAGCATTTTCCTCCTCTGCCTTTGGATGCCCTTGGCTCTGTTTGGAATGCTCCTCCCCTCTGAGCATTTCAACCCCTTTGGCAATGTGCTGAATTAGAATTGGTTCCTTAAAACTTGGCCCGTGTGTTCTCCTTTGGAAAACTTTTTGGCCTTCGCTTGTGAAGTTGGCCACGGGCATCTGTGTGCTCTACAGCACCCGTCCATAGTTCCACCGTGAAACTCGAACACGGGGTGCATGCCTGCCGCCCCACTAGCCCGTGAGCTCTCTAAGGAGAGGAGGGTCTGAGTGGTCCCGCCCAGCAGCGCAACCTGCCAGGAAGCCTGCGTTGGACGAATGCGCAGCTGCGCCTCACAGTAACTCCAGCTCAGCACTCAGGATCGCGGCACACCCACTTTCCTTCCTAGCTACCCAAAGACACCCCCGATGAGGAGCGCTACTGGGGTGGGTTAGAATCTAGGAAAACTATTTCCTCTGTCGAATGAGCATTTACTAAAGAACTCAATTAAAACTTTGA
This sequence comes from Tonatia bakeri, assembly GCA_004024845.1. Taxonomy (NCBI): domain Eukaryota; kingdom Metazoa; phylum Chordata; class Mammalia; order Chiroptera; family Phyllostomidae; genus Tonatia; species Tonatia bakeri. Next base: position 27,303 of record PVIA01008631.1, read on the forward strand.
ACTAATGGAGAACCTAATTTTTCTCTTTTCATACGCAGAGGTCACAAGTGTAGACTGCAGATTAGTGTTCACTTCTATTTAAAAGTTTGTGTTTCTACTGCACTGAAACAATGTAGACTTTGGTTACTTGCCTAATATAGGATAGTCAGAAGCAGTTTGCATTAAATTGGGAGCACTCTTTTGGGGACAGAGGTTGTGAACCACCTCTATATTTGTGCTTGAAAAAATTTGTATAGTGTCTTTGTAGCTGCTCATCTATAGGGGATAACTTCTAGGGCTCACAAGATGTGTTGCCAGGGTCAAGTTAGTTGGTTTTCACACACATGTGCCAAGTTGTGGTCCTTGTGTCATATTGTATTGTATTTGCAATGGTCTCTCACCTGCCTATTGCCTATTAGCAGTAAGAAAGTGTTTGTTTTCTGCTGCTATATAAAATGCTTATACAGCTACATCAGTAAGATTTTTTATAATGTTAGCTTTTTTAAAAAGATTTTAATTTATTTATTTTTAGAGAGTGAAGGGAGGGAGAAAGAGAGAGAGAGAGAAACATCAATGTGTGGTTGCTAGGGGCCATGGTCTGCAACCGAGGCATGTGCCCTGACTGGGAATCAAACCTGTGATGCTTTGATTCGAAGCCCGCGCTCAATCCACTGAGCTATGCCAGCCAGGGCTCTATATCAATAAGTTTTAAACCATAAAGTAATAATTAGTTTTCTATAGCCTTGTGTATTTATGTGGGAGAGGGTCAATCAATAGAATTTGTATCTATAATTATAAACTATAGAAAAAAGTCATTATTTCTTCTATATTTTAAAAGTGCCTTTAAAAATTGTCATAATTTTTGATTATTTATGCCATTCTAACAATAAATGAGATTTGAAAAGAGATCAAGTTCATCATTTAATTTTATAATTACTTTAACAGAGAATAATAGAATAAGCTTCTATAGTATTGTCAAGATTGTGGCTAAAATGGATATTAGAGTTGATAGAATTTTATTTTTTGACACCTTTGAAAAATGAGAATGATCATAAATATTAATGCTGCAACCAAAAGAAATTTGTTGTATTGAATTCATATATTTTTTTGTGAGAAAATTAAAATAATATTTGGGTTTTTTATATCATGAGTCATTTATAAAAGAATATTGGGAATTGGCCTTTGTTCTGGATTGCAATTCACTCCACAAACATGCAAAATCATTGATTATAGAAGAATTCTTTAGTCAAGCTTCCATTTTCCTCATTAAAATAAAAAATATCTTTTGCTTTTTTGGCTTAGCGGTATCACTAACTGTATTATCACACTAGGATAGCCTATGTTGATATTGAGTAGCAGAATTAGGACTGTAATCTTGGTTTAGTTTTTGTTTGTTTGTTTGTTTTTGCTTTTTCCCCCTTATAACATACTGTGCCTCAGATTTGCATACTGTGGTATGTGGAAACTTGGGGAATGAATGACCAAAAGCTGATTGCTGTAACTGCTCTGATTGTTTCTATTTTTCTCCCTCGATTTGCTGTCAAAAATACATATCATGAATAAGTAATTGATTATGCAGGGTCAGATAAGGCAATGAAAGTCACTAATGCCATTCTATTCAATTTTTGAGACCAGATACTCCATTAAAATTAAAAGGTGCTTCTAATATAATGATAACTTTGTTTAGCTTTCTTTATAAATTATGCTAGCTAAGTATCCTTGGAGAAACCTACAGTAATGAAGAGTGGAGTATTTTCACAGTCTAAAAAAATGCTTGAAAGAGGATGTTATAAAGGGAATTTAAGAGTTGGCTGGAGGATGGGCTAGATGACTTTTAAATGTTCTTATCCTTGGGGATCCCAAGATTCCAGTGCTAGGCTAAAGGAAAGTCTAAGAAATGCTGGTCCCCTTAGTTACAGTGTTTTCTTTGTTCTTTTTTTATAGACTGCCTCTTCAAGGTGTGTCCTATGAATCGATATTCTGCCCAGAAACAATATTGGAAAGCTAAGCAAGCCAAACAAGGGAACCACACAGAGGCAGCGTTGCTGAAGAAATTACAGGTAAGAGCCAGACTTCAACTTGCCTGGCTGAGGCTAGGCAGGGTACAGCAATAACAGATCTGTTTCGTAGCCTCTTGATTTCCCTCAATATACAGAGATTTAGATTCGTTGTAGCAACACACTGAAACTGGGAGAGACTTTTTAAGTTATAGGGTGTGACCACTGATTTCCTGGTGTGTAGGTAATACATTCCTGCTGCTATTTTTTAGGGTGTGTCAGACTAATTCAGAGATTCACATCAATCTGTTCAGAATCTCTGTAGGAATATCAAATCCAGTTATATTTTACTTGGCATAGTAAGTACTTAACTTTTCTTGAAAGACTGGAAAAAGAATTAAAACCCAGTGTTTCTAACTTGGGCTGAGTGCAAATTTGATAGAACTTAATTTGTGTCATTAAAATGTCTGTTACTTTCAGAATTGGAACTGCATTTTGAGACTTTTGAAATTCGTCTACCATCCTGGTTGGTTTCTCTAGCAATATTCCTCTGAAAGTAATTGTAAGACCACAGAGCCTAGTACCTTTCTGAAATTTCCAATATAAAAACATCCCAAGTTATTTGTTAGCATTAAGTTGAGGGAGTTATCACATTATATTATAATCATGTATTTAATTACTGCCCCCCCCATGCAAGCACCAAGGGTAAAGCAACCAGCCTATTTTATTCATGGCTGTATTCTTTATTCTCTTTGTTCCTAAAAAAAAACACCCTTATTTCCTTTTTTTTTTTTTACTTTACATCTGTTTGGATATTTATTATTAAAAAAGATAAGTGACAAATGTTGGTGGGTTTGTGAAGACAAGAAACCCATGTACACTGCGGGTGGGAATGCAAGTTGGCACAGCCATTACATCCTTGTTTCTTTGTGAATTATTATGTTCTGTTTACTATGTCTTTATACTGAATATTTGATCATCATTTTATAGCATGCTGCAGAACTGGAACAAAAACAAAATGAATCAGAAAATAAGAAACTTTTGGGAGAAATCGTGAAATACAGTAATGTTATCCAAGTAAGTGTTGATTTACCTTTCCTTAAAAGAGGTGAGCGTTTTATGGACAATTTGCAAATAGCATTAAAATTTGGGGGTACAAATTGTTTGTTCTTCGGTGGTAATTGTGGATGTGTGACATTTCCAGTTAATGTTCGGCACACTATTCCATGTGTTTGGAAGTAAGCCTGTTGTGTACACATAAATAAGTGAGCTTCTCTAGACGTATGCACAAGTTGTTGTATCCGAAGGAAGAATATGGGGAACAATTTCTGAAGGCCTGTAACAAAATAGTCCTTTGGTATTAATGGGACTGATAGCCCTTTATCTTTTCATTTTGTAGAGAGAGGAAAGTTTTTAAACTGTACTTCTAGGCGGAAATAGCCCTTGACTTGTTATTAGAAGCTCTATTTCAGTTAGTGTGCACGCTGATTTTATCTCAGCCGCATTCCTTTCTTGTGCTTCACTCAGATCTTTTAGCTTTTTTCACTTGGTAGTTTGTTAATTTATGCCCCACCTTGTTCCAAAAAGAATGTGTAGGCATTTTCAGAAATACTCACTACAGATCAAAATAAAAAAGAAATAAATAAGGCAGCTGGGTCAAAAGGAAAATATTGGTTGAACCAATACAGTAAAGTCAGGTGTGAGGCATGTAGTTTGGTAGACTTTGGCTCAAAGCCTTTTTGTTGCCCGCCGAACTATAAGGGAGGCGTAATACCTTACAGCATCTGCATAGGTGGTCCATAGCGTAGACCCAAATCAGAGGTCTAGGAGCACAAACATCCCCGGGAAGAAGACCATGGAGGCATTTCTAAAAGAGCTCTCACAAAGAGGACACTGTTCAATATAGTAAACAACAGCCTTAACAACTTCCTTACGGTGAATACTATAATGAGGCACTTCATAGAGCTGTTTTAAAAATAATATCCCTGATGTTTTGCTGTTGGCCGATGGCAAAATGCCAGAGCATGAGGCCATCAAAGCAGTTCTGTGAGGGGACAAGATGAGGGCACCTTGGTCTGTAGGGCCCCGAATCTATGAGTTGATCTAATGACAGATCATGTAATGCCTAGGGCTATATGTCCCTTGGATAATCCTCCATAAATAGAGTTTCTCTTAACTATGTTTTGATTACTACTAAGTGCCAGCAATGTTTCTTGTCGAGAACATACGTGAACATGTTTGCATGGCAAGGGCTGAGGCATGGGCTCCATTTAGCATAGCAGACTCCAAAGGAGGGGTGTTGGCCTATGAGGGCTTTTATCGGTTTATGGTAAAATGAGACCAAGGATATTATAATGAGTTTTTCAAAAGGCTGATTTCTTTTTTTCAATTCAAGAATTGCCCTTTATTTTGAGATATTTTCCTTCTTATATTATGAGTATTAAAATCACCATTCATTTTTGAAATGATTATGATAATAGAGAGGAAGATTATCTGTTTTAGTTTTTCTACTCAGTAAAATAATGGTTTGGAAAAATTTGAGGCCCTGGCTGGCATAGCTCAGTGGATTGAGCTCGGGCTGCAAACCAAAGCATTGCAGTTTCGATTCCCAGTCAGGGCACATGCCTGGGTTGCAGGCCACGGCCCCCAGCAACCGCACATTGATGTCTCTCTCTCTCTTTCTCCCTCCCTTCCCTCTCTAGATATAAATAAATAAAATCTTAAAAATATTTAAAAAAAAGAAAAATTTGTCCATAGAATGAAAAAAAAAATCTCAGAAACGGTGCCTCTGCAGGCATCTGAGAAGGGGCAGGCTCAGCATCCTCTTGTGGAAGTTGTGCAGAGGAAGGAGGATTAGGGCTGTCTGTGGGCAGGGGTGGTTATCAGTACTAAGTGGGTCAGTCCATCATTTTAGTTTGGTGGTTTTTCTTTAGTATATTCTGTTTTTGTAGCTGTGCAGGAATGTGGTTTGGGGGAACTACGAGGTCACCTCTGGAAAGCCTGGTTTTATTCTTCTATTTATAAATAGATGAAAATCAGTCAGAGGTGTCCTCTCGTTTTCCTCATGTGCTCACTCCATTAGGAAGCAGAATTGGGGGTGCAGGTGAGGAGGCACCTAAAGAAGTCAACTTGCAAGTTAGTGAGTTTGGAGTTTAAAAAGAGCTTTGTTTAATCTCTACCCTGAGCCATGCTTTGTGGGCACATGGTACGTGTGTTCATGTGTATATATATATGTGTTTGACAGAGGAGATCCAACAATAAGGTGGTAATGCATGTATTTCCCTGCAGCTACTGCATATAAAAAGCAACAAGTATCTGACCGTCAACAAGAGGTTGCCCGCTTTGCTGGAGAAGAATGCCATGCGCGTGTCCTTGGATGCTGCAGGAAATGAAGGCTCTTGGTTCTATATTCATCCCTTCTGGAAGCTGAGAAGCGAGGGTGACAATGTATGTAAATACAAAATTAAGAGAAAAACCATGCATTCGTAAAGACAATAATTCTTATTAATTGAAAGAATGCATAAAATAAAAAGGGAATAGAATTTTTCAGTCTTTCACATTTTATTTTTATACTAACATCTCTAATAGGTTAAAAGCACTTATTTGTAGTACAAATTGTGCTCAGGGATTATAAAAAGAGAAAATTCAAATTGACTTAATATCATTTTCCAGCTAGAATTTGTGTCAGAAAACTTAAGTAACTTTAATAGTGGCCGAGCCTTAGGAGAGAGACGTAGAGTTTGCTTCTCTCTGCCTAATCAGGAGGCAGCAGGGCTGTAAGGAAGAGGAGCTCTGCTCAGAAGATGGCACCTGCTCACGTGAGCGAATGCAGTAACACAGTGAATCATGACGGTCCACTGTTTACAGTCTGCGTGTCTTAACAGGTGTGTAAATATGAGGAGCTACAGAGTGACACCTGCTCATTGATGGCATTGAACACATGTTGTGGAATATGTGCAGACTGTGTCATGGAAATTTGGTAGCTGCTAAAATATTTTCTGCCACTTTACAGAGTAAATAAAAAAGCATGTGGGATAATTCACTAGGGTTCTTAGTAAGATACATTGGCGTGTAACCAAGTAGCAGGTGATAGACCATAGCACAAGGGAGATGCCCAGTAAATGCCAGTTGATAGTGAATGCTGCATCACTTTCCTGAATAGAATACCTTGCAAATATTGGGTCAGGTGATCCAGAAACATGGTTGAGGTTTTACAAAGTGAACATTATAAAGTCAGAACAATAAAAAGTATAATTATTCTGATAGTTTTCTCAATTACGTTTTAAATGTGTGGGATATTACTTGTCTTGGAAATGTCTTTTATGGTGAATCTGTTTTTCCAGTGAATTTTGAAGTACAAAGTCTATTCCGCAGGATGCACACATCATGGTATAATGTGTTAATAAGTTATCTGGTGACACCCTCCTTAGGTAAGGCCTGGGTGAAGCATGGCATGCAGGAATGTTATGCACTTTAAGTCTTGTGTTGATCCCTCAAGAAAAAAATCTTCCTTTTTTTCCATTTGGCACCGAGTGATGTGTGTTGTGAGCATGATATGTGTTTTAATTTCAGTAGGTAGTTAATTACAATCAACTCTCCATTACTCAGGGACTGCTTATGTTTATGAACAGCCTGTGTCTTTGATGCCCTTTCTTGTGATGCTTGTTGCCTTCTCCAGCGCCCCATTGAGCAGTGTCCAGTCTGTAGGAGGTTAATGAAAATTAAATGTCAAAACACACAAAACCTGAACTCAAGCTATGAAGGAAACCCATGAAAATGGTTGGGTAAATCGGGCCATTAGTTTAGCTGTAGGTTTATTAATGCATTCTGTCCTGTTTATTTATATATTCATTCTATCTCTTCCTTTCCCTGCTTCCACATGCCTTTACAGGGTCAATAGAGAGTTGAATGTAATGAACTATTTCAAGTAATTAGTGGTATTGGGGACATAAAAACAAACTGCCACCCAAACACTCCGTCTTAATTAAAATGGACATTGTAATTGTTAGGTGCAATAGAAATTCTTCTTACATAGATGTGCTCCATAAAGCATGGCTAAAACAACCTTCCACATCGCTCTCTGCTGAAACGGCTCACTGTTGTTGCTCACCGCTGTGCAGCTTTTGTATGCGATGAAGGGTGCTGTGAAAGCGTCAGCTCAACCACAGCTCTGTATTTGCCACGTAAATAATCCTGTTGTGTGCTCACTTTCTTCCCTAGCAACAGGCAGCATTTTTCCCCCTAAAGCCTACTGTGTTTTATTGGAGGCAAATACAAAGACTATCACCTCATAACAAGTGCTTTAATATTTACTGATTTCCTTTAAAAGCATATTAAACTAAGAGAAGAAAATTGCAAGGTTCAAAGGACCTTTAAAACGATGTGTTGTTATTTAGCAATTACTTTCAGGTTGCAAGTATCCAACAAGATGTTTGGTGACTGAAATGAAATGGAAGAATGAGTCTGGGGAGAAAAATGCTCATATCTTCAAAAATCAATGGTTCCTACCATTTGTCATATGTTTTAAAGAATTGTGGGATGGTTTGGGGGGGAAATAGATTCATGGATTCCTCAACTTCTGGCTGTATAGAAGCCCTAGCTTGTGGTCACTGGGGACAGCCTTGAACAGAGTACATAAATATCTTATTTTCGTTTATCTTCCCATGATCGAGTAGTTAATTTTTCATTTTCAACTTTGACCTAAGAAGACATTAGTTCTTTACCATGATGGTAGACTTTAAAAGTGAGAAAAGGACAGGTTTCTTTCAATAAGGAGAAAAATTCAACTCTTAGGGAAAGAGACTCTTCAAATAGCAAGTAGATTTTGCTATTTTGCAAAACTGTGTGCCTTGGATTTATAGCAAAAGCAGGACTAAAACTCTGATGTTTTTGTTTTCTCTTGCAATGCTCTCTTCACTGGACCAGATGCCACTTCAAAGGAAGGGTAGCTGCTAATGGTATTACAATATTTTTCATTTTCAGTCAAATCCCAGCTTGAATCTCACATGGCTGTTATGTAGAATCAACAGAAGTGCTTTTGGAATTGCAATTTTTTTTTTTAGCTGTTTGTACATTAGAGTGAATGTGATGTGGCAAAAAATGACTTGGTCCTCAAGTTCTGCATTTAATGTACAGCTTCTCAGAAGGCATCTGGTTTCCGTCGGTGGCTCAGGCCCCGAGCTGCACTCTTCTGAGAATATTACCCACTCACATATTTACCCAGTTACCTAATTAGGTGTGTGTTCTTTGAGAATAGGAACTATTTCTTATCTTCTTCTGTATTCTCCCTGGCACCTCTTACTGTTCTTTTTATTTCTTGTGATTGGCATGTTGTCTGTTGCATTTCAAAGTCTCGTTCAGCTTGGCTAGTCAAAGGAATCACCAGGAACATGACCAAGGACCTGGACATGAGTGAAGTAATGTTGTGTTCTCGCTGTGAATACCATTCTTATGAAACCTTGGAATTTGGAACATTTTGGCTATGGAGCTGGTCTCTTAAAATTGTATAAATCATTATGGGTGATGTTTTATAGCACATATAACATATGGATTGGCTCAAACCTTACAAACTAAACTATAGTAAAATAGTAAGACCAAAAGTATTCTTTTAATTGGAAGGACATAGCTAAAAATATATCATTACATTTAGCAACTTAATTTACTCTGGCTCAGATAAGAATGACACAGTAAGCCAAACCCAAGTGTTCTGTAAGAAATTGGGAGAGCAGATGTCATGCCGACAGGGTGTGGAATCAAGTCCTACCAGGTACAGTGTGGAGGACTCCTGGGCTGCTACGTGGCTGTGAGACTCTGAGCCACCTTGGTGTCATGTGCAATAATAAGGTTTTTTTTATTTCATTGTTTATTCTTTTTGAGGATGTTGGAAATGTGTTTATATTGTGTTGACTTTTATATGTTCTTGTTTATACTTAATTTTTAAAAATACTTGCCAATTCATGGTTTAAAGATAGAAAACATTATAAAGATATACCATGAAAAATCTTCTAGTCTTTTTACCATCACCCCAGTTCCCACCCCTCTTCCCGCTAGCCACGAGAAGGATTCCTTATGCATACTGTTACTCCCTTCCTCCTTTTATTTTTGACACAAAAACTTTGCCCCCTTAACCTCTCACTTATCACTGTCTCTTGTTGATCTTTCCTTATCTATATGTAGAGGGCTTCTATGGTGGGTCTTTGTGAGTCACATCATCTGATTGATGATAGACTTGAAAGGCATGGTGGTGTATAGAAGCTGTTTCTGCAAACCCAAGAACAGCCTTCCTTTCCTCTGTTAGTGAGTTTCAGGCTTTTCTGTCCTATTTCGATCTCCATATATGTGACGGCAGTACCATTTGTGAATGTAGATGCTGCTATGTAGTCTATAAAAGGTTAATTTATATTGAAAATGTGAAATTATGTTTCTTAACGTCTTGGTCTAGGTTAAGATACAGGGAGAAGTTCTGTTTATTGTTGTTGTCTAAATCCTAATTTGTTTTTCAGTTATCTATCAAACTAATTTATTCTAACATTCAGTTATTATGAAATATACAAAGGGAAAGTGTTTTCATTTCTGAGATGGTGAGCAATTCTATAAATGAGAGTGTAGGTGATACAGTAATAAGTCTTTAATGGAACTTAATAATAAAAATAACTTTATTATCTATAAAATTAAACAGTTCATTGTCATCATTAAGAAAGCATAACTCAATTTACCCACATTGAGTTATAAATAAAAGTACTTGAAGATAAAGCTGATAATGATAGCATAAATAAAAAATCAAGTTAGGCTTACTTCTCTGAGGCAGTTTTTCCCATAATGAATTTTAATTTTTTATTTAAAAGTAAACATCAGGATTAAGGAGCTATTAGTTTGGCATGTTTAAGGTAAAACTTAACCAGGTGCCCAAGGCCCAAACAGTAAACATAGTTCTACCAGGCTGTACCTAATTCTGCCTTTCCTGAGTCCAACTGACATTAGAATGTTTAATAAATTTCTGAGATTATAGGTAAGATCAAATTTTGGCAGATCTGTTTTTGATTTCAGAGAATATACAAATGCCTCTCATTATCTACTTCCACTTGAAGTGGTTCTAATATTAAGGCAGATTGGTTTTTGTGGCAGAAGTACTCACTCTGTGAGTACATCTCAACCCTGCTGGGCCCATAGCCTAAGGCCGCATGCAGAGGAATAATGACCTATGCATCGCTGCAGTTAAGAAAGCTCTAACTGAAACGGGAGGTTGGTAAGAAAGGACCTACATTAGCTTTATGACTTCAGACTGATGGACACTATGGAACCTGAGTATGTGATCATTTACCAGAAGAGTTTTACCTCAAAGAGAAAAAGAATGGAACAAACACTCGAGTGGAGGATAAACAGGCCAGGTGTTAGGTCCATAAGGAAGACTTTTGTGTAGTTATTTTTAGCTTCAAATTTCACGCCCGTGATCCATGCAGTGTCTCAGATTGCGACGTATCTCTGACTCCTAGATTGTGGTGGGAGACAAAGTCGTGCTGATGCCGGTGAACGCAGGGCAGCCGCTGCACGCGAGCAGCATAGAGCTGCTGGACAACCCAGGGTGTAAGGAGGTAAGTTCAGGGGGAGAGGAGAGGAAGGGGCTGATCTTCTCGTGCGAGAGAAAAGGACGTTTATTGTTTCTTCCGTTGTTTTCATAAGCTTAATGCCAGTTGTGCTAATTAATACTTGTAAGGCACAAATAGATAATGATTAGTTATTGCTATTTGCAGACGGTCCTTTGAATATGTTTGTATTGAAGGACATATTTCGTTGTCCAAAGCTGTCTTTTTTTTTTTTTTTTTTGCTTTTACTAGTTGAAGTAGTAATTTCTGGCATGACATGGGATCTGTTGTCTTATAACTTAACATTTCTGCATTAATAGGTGAATGCTGTTAATTGCAACACTAGCTGGAAAATCACTTTGTTCATGAAATATAGTTCCTATCGAGAGGATGTGCTGAAAGGAGTAAGTCTGTGCGACACCGAACACTTGCTGGAAGAACTGAAGGCAGTTTTACTGACCTTCCCGATGCAAAACCTGGGTGTTTACTGGTGTTCATTGTTTAGAACAGCAATTTTCAACTGGTGCACCACAAGAATTTTTAGAGCGTGCAGTACCTGACTATTTAGTCAGGGGCATTGACCTCTTTTCCCTTAGATTGTCAAATAACAAATGACAGCAGCCAACACAATAATAGCTGTCTGGTATGAACCAATCAAAATTTTATCTATTTTTGTCATATTAGCAAAAAATATATAACATATTTTTTGGCGTGCTGCAGTATTTTAGTAATTAGGTTATGTGTGCCATGAGATGAAAATGGTTGGAAATAGCTGGTTTAGAGTGACTGTAAACCTATAAACTTAGAATGTGACTATATGCTCACTAAGAGTGTTTTTTTGTTTCCCCTTTTACATTTTGAAATGTATAAATAATCATTAAAAGCCGAGTATCAAAACTAGAAAGATATGCCTGTTTCTTATGTCTTATGATCAGACTTTTCTTGGAAATAGTTTTCTTGACTTGTTTTTCTAGGGTGACGTTGTCAGACTGTTTCATGCAGAACAGGAGAAGTTTCTGACCTGTGATGAATATGAGAAAAAACAGCACATTTTCCTTCGCACAACCTTGCGTCAATCAGCCACTTCTGCTACTAGTTCTAAAGCACTCTGGGAAATAGAGGTGTGTAAAATATTATTTCACTTTCAATAAATATTTATATCAGTAATACAGGATTCAGTAGGCTGATTTATTGTTATAGGCTTTATGATAGACCAACAAAACAATAATTTTTGTGAACTGACTTGCACCTCTTCATTGCTGTGACCAGTGAAATGTTATTACTTCCTTTACTTATCTCCCCTGGGGCATCTCCCTTTCTCTGTCTTGTTTAATTTGGGCATACCTAGGATTTTGCTTTTCAAAAATCGCTTGTGAACTGTTTGTTGTTGAGATTGGTAAGACTGAAGGTCGCGTGCCTCACCAGCACTGGAGTTAGGATGGAGCAGGATGACTCATCCTACGGGAGCGTCAGAGCTCCAGTCACTGCCAAGACCACTTGGCTCTTCTGGGGACACCACTTGTTTCCACTGGGGTGAGGAAATCCATGGCTTACAATTCATTCCATCTTGGAAAAGCATTTTTAAACAAGATTTTATTTATTTACTTTTAGAGAGAGTGGAAGGAAGGGAGAGAAACATCAGTGTGTGAGAGGCATTGATTTCTGTTGGGGCCTTGGGCATGCCCCCAACTGGGGACCTGGCCGCAACCCAGGCAAGTGCCCTGGCTGGGAAGCGAACTGGTGACCTTTCAGTTTGAAGGCCAGCATTTAATTCACTGAGCCACACCAGCCAGGGCTGAAAAGTATTTTTAAATGTTCTAATATGGTAGAGTAATTAGGAAAATGTAAGATACTGGTTTTTCTTTAAAGAACCTTTTATTACAGTGGAGGAGATAAGGTCTGTATAGTCACGTCTAAACAAGCCAACATCTGATAAATTCCATCTTGATGTCACGGACGCCCAAGCTCATCTAGTGGTTCTCAACCGCTTCAAACCCATCACACCCCTTTGCAGCATGTATTCCCTCATCCTTTCTTTAACATTCTGAAAAGAATTTCATAGGTACTATTATCTACACAGTCTCATGTTTAAAAATTAATAAAATGCCAAATTCTATCATAAAGAAGAAATAAAAGGAAAATAATTTATAATAAAATAATATGTACTTCCACATGTCAACACCTACCCTAGAAGACATTCTTTATGCCTGTCTTGATGGATGTGTTTGCATAGGAGAGAAGTGATAAGTGAGGATAAGACAGCGTTCTCTGTGAGTACAGGAAAAAGAAAGAGCACTGTAAATGTGGGCCTTACATTATCTAGCATGAGAAGAAGTAATAACAGAACAGACATATCTGTACATGATCAAAAAGAGAGAGAAATAACCATTATTCAAGTAGGGGTAATAACACTAATTACAGACTATTGAAACAGAAAAGGAAGAAGTATGATGTTTATGCAAATGAAGTGAGCCTTAATTATAACTGTAACATCAAAATAATTCTCTAAGTTATGACATGGCTTGTAACAGAGATGAAATAGCACAAAGAGCACATTTTCTGCCTTGAAACCACTACATGTGGAGGCATATGTTCAGTCTGCAGCGTGCGGGAGAGACCCTACTGTTCACCAGGCGCCGGGGAGTTGAGAAGGGGTTGGGCAAACAGCCGCCACCCAAGGACTCCACCCGGCAACTTCTCTCATCACGGTGGGACTGAAAGAGATGTGGTCTAAAAATAAGTTCATAATCAAATTATTCATTGTAACATCATAAATTTACCATTGTGCTCCAAAAATTAAAAAACAAAACAAAACAGGGATAGCAGTGATGTGAGATAGTATTTGAAACTTTATTAATGAAATACATTGATGAAAGATCAGAGCATGACTTCCCTATCGTGGGTTTTCTGCATTTCATGTGTCTCTCTGCCTGTTTGATGTTTGGCTCTAAATTTGTTAAAAGGCATTTTGAATCTTCTTTGTAATATGTTTGCTATTAGTTTTATAGCATTTGCTGTAACTGTACCACTGCACACTGAAATCCATTTCAACAAAATGCATAATTGGAAATGCTCTAACCCACTGAGCACTCAATAATTTTGAGATGTCTTGAATTCATTTAAGCTTCTCTCTTCATAGTGTATTTCTCTTAGATTATTGGACTGTTCCTATAATTTTTAGTAAAATTCAGTAAAATTTTTAGTGTGATTATGTATAAAGTATTACCAACTTACATTTGTGGTAGGTTTCTTTCTGTAGGAGATTTGAAAGAGGTAGGCTGTGACACATTCCTCTATTGTGTGTTGTATCATTCAGGAAGCCTGAGCATTAGGTATTTCAAGAAAAGAGGTATTTAATATAGGAAATTAAGTGTCAACGCTATTGGAAGGACTGAATGGGGAAAACTGGGGTGGAGAAAAGTGGTCTTATCTGAAGATCTGGCAGTGCAGCAACACACTGCTGCCCGTCCTGTGAGCCTGCAGGCTTCTCCTCCTGTGCTTCAGGAGTCCCCACCCACCCCGCCCTGCAGGAGCCTGCAGCCCACCCTTGTAGGAGCCTGCACCCAGCAGCCGCCGCCATTTTTCCTGGAGCCAAAAGAGGAGCCTCTCTTCTACTCTGCTTTCCATCCTCATGGATGTCTCCAGAACCCCACCAGCCAGGCTTCCAGCCTGTGGAATACAGGGAAGCATGGAAGGGTGGAGGGAAGGATGGCCCCGAGTGCCACACGTAAGAGCTAGCACGTGGTGAACCCTCCTGTGAACTGCAGGCTGTGTCATATCTTGCTCACTGCCCGTTAATGCAAAGAGCATCCCTCCAAAGTCATTGTGATAAGTGAAAACATCTTCCTTTCTGTATCTCCATATCATTCCCTAGGGAGCTGTACCACCATTGCTAGACTGACTGGTGTGTAGGATAGCTCTCAGGCTGGGATCAGTGGTGATCTTCCAGTTATTTGTTAACCTGTAATAGTTGTATACCAAATGTGTGTGTGTGTTTGTACATGGGAAAACCAATAGATTTATCAGATTCTCAAAGGTATCTATGACTTCCCCAAGGGAATGAGAATTCACACATTGACAAGGTCACAATTGCTGGTGTGATTAGCAAAGGATTTATGAAAGAAGTTTGATTTGAGACCTGAGCCTTGTAGGATGGGCAGGTTTTTGGCTATAGAAGGAATGGTTTTAAAGACCTCACCCAGCCCTGGTGGTAGCTCACTTGGCTGGAGCGTCATCCCAATGCACTAAGGTTAGGGCCTCAGTCCCCAGTCAGGGCACATATAAGAATCAACCAGTGAATGCATAAATAAGTGGAACAGCAAATCAATGAGTGTTTCTCTCTGTCTCTCTCCCAGAAATCAGTAAATAAGAAAGATAAAGACTTTACCCACTTAGAAGTGTTTTCATAATTATTGTTTCATTTAAGCTGTTGGAGGAGAGGAAAACTTGGAAGCTGGAGTCTAACAAAAGGCATTAGCAAGTTATGTATTAGCGCACAGAACTTGAGACTGCGATAGGGGTCCAGAAGTGGTCAGTGTTAATAAGAAGAAGGTAACCTGTGGAGTGAGAATAATAAAAAGTTTTCTTAGCATTCTGATATGCCTTATGATATTTAATCTTTACAATAATCCCATGAATAAATCCATTTATTTTTTTATTTTTTAAATTATATTTTATTGACTATGCTATTACAGTTGTCCTGATTTTTCTCCCTTTGCGTCCCTCCACCCAGCAATCCCCACTCCCTCAGGCAATTCGCCCAGCATTGTTCATGTCCATGGGTCACACATATAAGTTCTTTGGCTGCTTCCCTTCCTACACTGTACTTTACATCTCCATGGCTATTCCATAACTACCTATTTGTACTTCTTAATCTCCTCACCTCTACACCAATTCTCACCCCCCGCCCCCATCTAACCTTCTGGTAACTAATTTCTTTTCTCTTGTTTTTAAGAGTCACTCTAATCTTTAACCCTTGGCCTTTTAATAATGATGTGTCTCGGAGTGGGCCTCTTTGTGTCCATCATAATTGGGACTCTCTGTGCTTCCTGGATTTGTATGTCTATTTCCTTTACCAAAATTAGGGAAGTTTTCTTTCACTGTTTTTTCAGATTTCCAGTTTCTTGCTCTTTCTTTTCTCGTCTGTATCCCTATGAGGCAAATGTTGGACCTCTTAAAGTGGTCCCAGAGGCTGTTTATACTATCCTCAATAAATCCATTTTATACATGAAGAAATGGGCTTGAAGATGTTAAATTACTTGCTGTGATTATATCATAGTAGTTGGAAAGGCTGGGACTTACACACAGTCATCTTCAGGCTGTAAAACCTGATTCTTGCTACTGTACCAAGCCACCATCATGACTACCTATCAAAGCTTCTGCTTTTATTCTCAGTGAGCCTAGTGGCTCAGCATCTGGAGAAGGCCAGTTCCAAGGACAGGTGTCAAAAGACATGGTGTCAGGCATAAAAACACAAGGGAAGGGCCAGGAATCGACTATAATGGTAATAGTTGACAGAGGAAGCAAGCACATACAATGGGATGGAGACAGTTTATTTAGTAAATGGTGTTGGGAAAATTGGACAGATACATGCAGAAAAATGAAACTAGACCATCTTAGTACATCACACACAAAAATAAATTCAAAATGGATCAAAGACTTAAATGTTAGACCTGAAACCATAAAAATCCTAGAAGAAAATATAGGCAGCAAAATCTCAGATATTGCTTATAGCAATTTTTTATCTGATATATCTCCCCAGTCAAGGGAAACAAAAGAAAAAATAAACACATAAGACTACATCAAACTAAAAAGTTTTTGTATAGCAAAAGAAATCATCAACAAAGTAAAAAGACAACCCACAGAGTGGGAGAATATATTCCCCAATACATCTGATAAGGGGTTAGTATCCAAACTTTATAAAGTACTTACAAAACTCAACACCAAAAATACAACCTAATTGAAAAATAGGCAAAGAACCTGAATAGACACTTCTCTAAAGAAGACAGACAGATAACCAATATACATATGAAAAGATGCTCAGTGTCACTAAGTATCAGAGAAATGCAAATTAAAACCACAATGAGAAACCATCTCATACCTGTCAGAATGGCTGCCATCAATAAATCAACAGACAACAAGTGCTGGTGAGGATGTGGAGAAAGGGGGACATTTTTGCACTGTTGGTGGGAATGCAGACTGGGGAAGCCACTGTGGAAAGCAGTACGGAGGGACCTCAAAAAATTAAAAATAGATCTGCCTTTTGACCCAGTGATCCCACTTCTGGAAATATATCCAAAGGAACCAAAAACAGTAATTTGGAAGAACATAAACACCCTTATGTTCATTGCAGTGTTATTTACAATCACCAAGATATGGAAGCAGCCCACGTGTCCATCAGTAGATGAATGAATAAAACAACCATGGGACATTTACACAGTGGAATACTCCTCAACCATAAAAAAGAAGATTTTACCCTTTGTAGCAGTGTAGATGGACCTGGAGAACATTATGCTAAGTGAAATAAGCCAGTCAGAGAAAAACAAATACCATATGATTTCACTCATGTAGATTCTAATGAACAAATAGATATAACAAGCAAAACAGATACAGAGTCATAGATGGAGAGCAGAAGACAGCTAGTTTTGTGGGGAGATTTGGGGGGTGGAGGGATCAAGCAAAAAGGAAAAAATTCATGGACAACAGTGTGGTAATTGCTGCAGGGAGAGGGGTATAAGGGGACTAAATAGTAATGGAAATAAAGATTACTTATTTGTAATGGAAGTAATGATAATAAAGATTAAATTAAAAAAAAAAGAGAGAGAAAGGAAAAAGGAAGGGCCAGGAGTTAGGTTAGTTCAGGCCTCCAGGCCTGGACATTTGTGGTTCTCTTTGCCCGGAATGATCTCTTTCAATCTCTCTGCATGGCTGTCTCATTCTTGTCATCTGGGTTTCAGCTCACATGCCATGTCCTTGTACTGTGGGTGTATGTATTGTCATGTGCTGATTGTTCATGCTGATTGTCATGTCTAAGGTAGCCTTCCCGAGTTCCCTCTGTGTACTGCCTCCTGGCACTTGCCAAATCTTATTCATTGAAAGCTGTAATCTTATTTATTGCTGTGTCCCTATTGTATAGAAGGCCCCTGGTACATCGTGGGTTTTAAGTGCTGTCTGTTGAATGAATGTTTGAATAACAAATGGAGGGAGCCCCACCACATTCCCAGTTTGGGCCTGGGAAAATGTCTTTGGGAACAGGGCTGTATTTGTAGCTATAAGGCATGAGCATCATGCATGCATAGTGAGTTCACTGTTATGCCCTGTGCTCATTTATGGGAATTTTGTTTTTCTGCCTTATTGTCCCCTCACGGAAACATATTAGATCTGACAAGTTAGCGTTTACATGTGGGCCCCCTGTGCAAACCATTGGCATTGGCCTGCCAGGTTCATGAATATCCTTTAGCCGTTATTGTCCTTGCTCTTTGTGTCCGTAGGTGGTTCACCACGACCCATGCCGTGGGGGTGCAGGACAGTGGAACAGCTTGTTCAGATTTAAACATCTTGCAACTGGAAACTATTTAGCGGCGGAGGTAAGACTGATGAATGTAGTGGTATTAAATTCCTGACTCTGAAATAGTGAAATAGGCAATTAGGTTTTCTAAAGAGTATTATGTTTCTGGGAGCAAGTACAAATTAGGAACATTATACAAATTCCATGATTGCCTATCATGTTCTGGGTTGACAGATACATTTTTCTTAAAATGTAAATATTAACTGAAGCCTTAAAATAATTTTTATCTCAAAAGTAAACAGCAACGGCAGAACCCTGGAGGCTGGTTTACTGTGAGGTCCTCATATTCTCCACGGAGCTTCACTCTTCCAGAATGTCTGCACGGAAGAGCTCATCAGGCCATCGTTGTGATAGAGTCCAGATAGTTTCAGGTTCATCTTCAGTGGCCAGTCTTTCACTGTTGGGTGGCTTTCATTGTTCAGACCACTGGAGAGGAAAGGGTTTTCCTCCTGAAACACAGGCCTGCCCAAAGAACTCAATAAAAATGGTAAAAACATGTAAAGTCTTTCCCTTCTCCGCGAAAAGCATGTTGACAGTCCACACACACACACACACACACACACACACACACACACGAAGGATGGGTAGAGGTAATACATAGATGTTTTAGAAATGGTTTGATTAAAGTTTGGTTATCTAATTTGAAAATAACTTTGAAAATATTTGTTTTTAGTTGTATAAAAATATCTATTCATTCTACTCCTCTCAGCTCAATTTCTATATTTTAACTTAAAGTTTCTTTTGGGATTTGCAACCAGGATTTGATCTTAGAATTTTTAGTGTAACTTGTCTAACTTCAGTTTTGGGTGTGAGAGAGGGTAAGGGGCTGGGGATGGGAACTGATGAGAAAAGGTGTGGCACACAGGAAACCTCTGTAAACACGCTAGCCCCTGTCCGAGTCAGCACCCAGCCCCACGACTGACCCTCTCTATCCCGTTCCTCTGGGATCGTTTTCTTCGTAGTGTTAACCGAGGTCCGATTTATTGGGCATTCTATATTATGCGTGCATATTGTATTTCTCTGTCAGAATGTATGTTCTCTCAAGGCAGGGATTTCTTTCTTTTCTTTTCTTGAACATCACCACTGTTTCCTCAGAATCTAGGGTAGTGTCTGGAACTTAGTAAGCATTTGGTGACTATTTTGGGAATGAATGAAGCAATATAAAGAAGTTATTCAGACTTCTATAGGCTTAGAGGATGGGAAGAAGAATGTAGGGATTTGTATCTGAGAGGCCTTTGGAAACACATTTGGCAAATTAATTTCTCTAAGCTTCAATATCCTCCACTGGACAGGAGGGATAATCACAATATTTGTATAATAAGATTATTAAGAGAATTAAATGAGGTCCAGTGCTTGACATAATGTGTGGCTCAGGGTAAGCATCCATTAAGTTATACCAGTGCGACTAATTTTATTATATGATATATAGGGATTGTTTCTACTTTCATAAATACTTGACTCATTATTTATGAATC
Organism: Tonatia bakeri; assembly: GCA_004024845.1. Lineage (NCBI taxonomy): Eukaryota > Metazoa > Chordata > Mammalia > Chiroptera > Phyllostomidae > Tonatia > Tonatia bakeri. The sequence goes on from PVIA01008631.1 coordinate 46,903, forward strand.
TGCTCAACAAAAGGAAATACAGCTTTGCAATTTGTGGGCTACTTACACTGTAAATGTTTTGAAGGACTTCTAAAAATAACCCTTGGAAGCAAAATTAAGTAGTAAGGTAGAAAAGTTTGTCTAAAGTAAAAACTGGAAAAGTGTACTAGATGTCTACAAGATAAATTAGGATTAAAATTCTCTTGGCTCTTATGTTAGTGGTTATTTTTCTTAATTCACTTTTCAATCAGTGGCCATTTAGCTACTAACGTCTAGAAAAATGATTTAGTTACACATTGTTAGTTTTCTCGTTAATTTCTGTAACTAAATCTTGTATCATTTGATACAAATGATTAGATTATTAAGAATTAAATTGTTTATTAACTTTAATGAAGATCCATGACTTCAATACATAAATTAATTCATTGAAAATTGAAAAGTAAAAAGCAGTTCATACCTTTACCAGAATTTGGGAGGCCATCTTTTCATTGGGTATCTAGGGAACACAACTTTAAACATCAAATGCTATTTTGGCCACGAAGGGGTCTGGTGTGTTTATAGAATATCTTCTTTGACCTCTGTTACTACTTGAGATAACATCTTTTTTATGGCAAGGTATGGGAAGGAAAATTAAACATTAAATACATATCTGAAAACTGAAAGCTAAGCATCTATTTTCTACTGATTTTAATCAGTATCACGAAATGGTTGCTTCTGTGTGGTATTCCAGTATCAGCAGGGAAACTGTAGTTTCGGAACGCTGACATCCATTAGTTGGGGTTTCACACTTCACATGTCAGCTCCATCCAGGCAAGACCCCAGCACAGCCCTCTCTCCAATGCTTGTCCTGCTGGCGTGCAGTGTCTGCAGGTGTGGCCAGGTCACCACCATTGTAGTCACTGTCACTTGATGAAACACTGATTTTCAATTCTGATTCCACAACAGGTGGAACCTAGCCTGGGACAGTTGAAAAACAGTGATTAACCTGTTAACATTTTGCTTTTTAAAGGTGCCCAGGCCTTTAATTTCCAAGCATTGTTCCCGTCACTGAGGTGGGGCAGGGAGTTCCCAGCACTGGGAGCTGTAACTCTCCAGCAGTATTTGTTTTACTATGTTGTGTGCTTTTTCATACGGGAGAAAAAGCTCCATGGCTTTATTTTACTTTTCAGTTTTATTTTAATATTTAGTTACAACTTAAAAGATAAGGCACATATTGAGGTGCTGAAAAGGCAAGAGTTAGGAGTAATTATTTTTGAATTTATAGAAGCAGCAAATATGAAACCTTTGAGATTACATGCACGCTTTAATATGTTTTTTAAGTGTCCCATAAATGCACAGCCCAGTGGAGAATGCTGTGGGTAGAGAAGGAAGCAGAGGAGTCAGTCTTTGCCCTTAAAGAATTGACTGTCTAGCTCAGAAGACAGCCGACAAGACACGTCACGGGATTATTGGCAGGCGAGGTCCCGTAGGGCTGCTGGTGTGTGCAGGTGGAGTTGGGTTAGAGTGAGACCAGCCGAGGAAGGCTCCTGGTTGGGGTCAGCTTTTCCGTGGCTCTCAAGGAAAGTAATAGACCCAGGTTGGTAGAGAAATAAAAGGACAGTCCTTGTAGAAATTGCCAAGGAGACACAGAGAGAGATGTGGAATGTCTAAATCACACATAGACAATATAAAAAGAGAGGCCAGCTAAAACAAAAGGGTTCTAAATGGAATTACTGTGTGACAGGTCCCTTTGCTTGAAGATTTTGAATGAAGGGTTAGAGTGTGATCTAATTTGTAATAGGAATGAAGTTTGAAGTTGATCCTGGTAGCTACCTTCGAAGCTGGGTCTAGACAGCTACTTGCAAACATTTGGTAGATGCCAGGGATGTCATTAGAGGAATCTAATTTCTGCACTTGAGGCGAGATGCACGTGTTGTGGCAACATGAACCACAGTGGGCTCCTGGAGAGTGCTACAGTGCAGCACACATCTGGGAGAGGGCGGGGGGGGGGACGGGGGCTGGCGGGGGGGCCAGTGCAGGGCCTACCTGATGGAAGAGTAGGGCAGATGGGGAAGAGAGAGAAAGCTTGTTCAGGGAAGGAGGCGTGGGGTGTTGTACAAACTAATTTCATAAGTGTGACACACATGCGTATCACACACAGGATGTGTGTGAGTTTGAAAGCAGTGGTAGAAGGTGGGAGGGGAGTGGTGGGGCCAGACAGGTAGGGCAGCTGACTTTTTCAGGACCCGTACATTAAGCTAAGGAGAATGGGTTTGTCTTTAAAGAGCTGCATTCCAAATAAATCTTTGTTTAAAGAAGAACACTCCAGAATCACACTGTCCAAGACGGTAATCACTAGCCACATGTTGGCTGTTTAAATTAAAATAAGGATTGTTAAAATTGAACAGAATTGAAAAGTCAGTTTCTCAGCCACACTGGTGACATTTTGGGTTGCTCAGTAGTGCACGGTGTCAGACAATGTGGATGGAGAACATTCCCGTCACCCAGGGGACAGTGGTGCCCTGGAGCGTTTGTGAAGCAACGAGAAAGGATTGGGTTTAGAGGCAGAAAAGCCAGATAGGAGACAAAGATAGGGTACCTTCAAGGAATTTTGAGGACTTGAACCAAGATGAGATCATCAAGGATTCTGAAGAGAGTGATAAGATTTCTGAAGACCGAACCAGGAGAAACATCCTCTTTGAAGGGCAAAGACTGGAAGCCTGGGAAGTCAGGAAAACAGTTAGAGAGCCAGGTGGGCTGAATCACAAATGCCAAGCAAGGTAAGATAAGAGTTTCAGAGAGGAGGAGTATCATCAGAAAGGTTAGGAACAACATGTATTGACAACATTTGGCAAGAACGTGGTCTTTCGTGGCTTCACTGAGATCGTTTTTAGTGGAAGCCGGAATGCAGGAAACTAGTAAATGGATACGAGTGTAGATGGAGTTTCATACCATGACTGTGAAAAGGGAGAAACAGAGTTAATAAAAGGAAAAATAAGAGTCCTATTAGACAGGTTTTTATAAAGTCTATTTAAAAAATAAGATGGATGAGAACTGAGCTGATTTTCTATTACAGGGAAATACCCGTCAGACGGGCAGGATTTGCCAGTGTATCACTGTTTTCACCCAACCTTTCCACTCGAACGCGCATGTTTATCATTTGAAATATTACTCTAACGTGCTTGAGGTGTTCCTGGTGAATAGGATTATATATTCTTGAACGGCCTTTGAGTCTGTGGTGTCTGTACTGGCCCAGGGGGCAAAGAGAGCCCAGTGCATGAGGCAGAAACAACCTCATGTGCACGGCTCCCGCTCTCTGACTTCAAGCAAATGTTTCACCTCTGAACCTCAGTTCCCTTGTGTGCAAAAAAGGTGACACTATATGTTACATGGGGTTACTGTGTAATGAAAAAAGGTGGGGAATGTTCAGCACCTTGCGCATAAAAGCAATTCAAGTGTTAAGTACCTTTACTTTCATTGACAGGAAGGGGAGAGAAAGTGCAAGGTAGTGATGATGATGATGATGATGATGATGATGATGATTATTATTATTCAGAGCAGGTATTTCTTTGCCAATCAGATAACTAATAAAGGGTGGGGGCATTTTACTGGCTCACCACTTCATACCTTGTGCCTAGACCAGTGCCTGCTGTTTAATTTACATTCAGTAAATGCTGGATGATAGAGTGGCCGAATCATAGACACTAGAAGTTGTAAATCGAACCACTTCACTTAACAGAAAAGGAAGCCCTGGCTCAGAGAGGTGATTTATTCTGTCCGGTTCAGAGACAAGATAATGGCAGTATTTGAGCTGAATGCTAGACTGGCCGTGCTTCCGTGGTTCTTAACCGAGAGTGACCTTGTCACCCCTGGCAATGTCTGGAGACATTTTTATTGTCACAACTGGGGAGACGGTGTGACTGGTGTCCAGTGAGTAGGGGCCAGGCATGCAGCTAAACATCCCGCACTGCACAGGACAGCCCCCACAACAATGAGTTATCTGGCCCCAAATGTCAATAGTGCTGATGTGAGAAACCCTGGTCTACACTGCACTGAAATCACACAATTACTTATTGACTGCCTGCTGGGTGGAAGCACTATTTCGGTATTTTGAAGAAAACAAAGATGGTTGTCATTTGGTCCTTGTCCTCTAAGAGATAGCAATCTCAAGGAGAATGATATTAACTCAATCACTGGACATTGAGATTGCCTTTGCAGTTGTTTTCATCATACATATACATCTGAGATAACTGATTTTGTGCAATGTTTAAACTATTAACATCTTCCGGTGGCCATGATTAAATATCATAGTAAGTTGAAAAGGCAGCAACCTTAAATCTAAGCACAAATGAAAAAAAAACACTGAAAAATTTACTTACACTTCTTAAATACAGTACAGTATTTAACCATCACTTACTGGGTGGCTAAATCCTTCAGAAAATGTAATAAGCCTATTGTTTGTGAAGAAATGAAGGAGGCACTATCCAAAGGAAATTAGACTATTTCATCTGCTGAAGTTTCTGTAGTCTTAAGTAGAGAGACAAAACACATAAATTGCAAGCTATTTAAGGATTGCACCATTTTTTTTTTTGTGAGTTGTAGAAAACATCCAGGAATCAGAACAATGTTTTAAGCTATAATACTGTTTAGATTTTATTCTGTAAGGTACTATTATAGATGTTCTGCGATTCCAATTTCCAGTGTGGGGAGGGATTTGCTACACGTAAAACGAGCAATTCTTGGGTACCAGCTGAGTGCCCTACAAGGCAATCAGTTCCGACACAGCCTACAGAGGTCATATCAGGCTCCACAGGTGAAGGGTTCAGTCCTGCAAGGCTGCTCCCCACCCCCACCCCAGCTCCACTTCAGACACCAGTGCCGCCCACCAGGTATAAACAGGAGGATCCTGGGGCCGCCCCCTTGGATTTGATTGATTTGTTAGAATGACCCACAGAACTCAGAGAAACGTTTTAGTTCCTGGACGACCCGTTTACTTAAAGGGCTATCTATAACTCACGAAGGAAGAGCAAGGTGGAAGACACGTGCAGGGCAGTGTATGGGGGAAGGGCTCGGCGCTTCAATGCCCACCCTGGGGGCACTGCTTTCCCCAGACATGCTCACCAACTGAGCCCTGTTCTTCCTGAGTTTCTATGAAGGCTTCATTATATAGTTATGGTTGATTAAATCATTGGCCATTGGTGAACAGGTCAGCCTCCTGCCCCTCCCCCCTTCCAGGAAGTCAAGGGTGGGGCTGAAAGTTCCAGCCCTGCAATATAGCCCCATCCTTAGGTTAGGGAGGGGCCTTCCAGAGTCATCTTTTTAACCTTACAGAAGACACCTTTGTCTCTCACCACTTCGGAAATTCCGAGAGTTTTAGAAGCTCTGGGCTAGGAGGGGAAACAAAGACCAATTTTAAATTTCTTATTATAATTCACAATATCACAGATACTAAAACGAATCAGGGTTTAGAAATGGACCCTTGTTCAGTTTAGAGATTCCAACAGTATTGCTTTATAGAATTCAAGATTTGTTTTTGAGGAATACATGGTGCTAGGAAGCCGTGGACAAACTGTGGAAGGATGTATTTGATTGTGAGTTAGATAACAAAGACATCTGTGGCTTCATCACATAAAGCACTGCAGTTAGGTTCTGCCCCTGCAGGGTCGGTGTCTGTAGTTAGGCCACATGAGCTGAAGGAAAACAGCTATAGGTTTTGCCTTTAATACACAGCACAGCTGGCAGCTGGCAGCTGGCGGCGCACTGGCCAATTTGCATGGATCTCTTACTCTGATCTCTGTATTGGTGTGGGAGAGCCCACAACTATATCTATGAGGGAGAAAGTAATTTTATAACATTTTGAATATCATAATAAGGGAGCCTCAGCAAATAGTCCTTCCATAGTTGTGGGAAGAATTATAAATTAGGTGTCACCATTTCTAATATGCTGCTTTCTACATTTTCTTTCTTTGAAGATTACTAAAGCAATGACTTCTGATGAAACAGGATAGATTCAAGTAGTGCAAAATTACTTTTAAAAATTTTGCCTTTCGACAACTTACTTATTTGTTTGTAGGTGGGTAAAACTTCCACCAGATGGCAGTAAACACTTATTTCCTAATTGCTCAATAGACTGGATTTAATTAATTAGTTAAAAACTTAGTATTTAAGAACTTGTACATTGGCACAGAATCTTATGAATACTGGGGTGTAGTTTTAAATATTCCTATATTTAGCTCTCTGCTAAATGTAACAGCCCCAGTATATGGAAAGGGCAGTGTTTGTATGTATATGTATATTTATATGTATATATATGTGTATGTGTATGTGTGTGTGTATACATGAATACAGTAGAACATGCATACCTTGTTCTATACACACAAATAAATATTTACATAGCAAATAAACATCATATATCAAAACATAAATTGTGTTGGCACGTATAAACATTTAGTAAATGTTGTTTTTCTCTTCTTTTTTAGATTTATCAATCAGAATAGACTGGCTCTGAGATGCCAGTAATTAGAGAGAAGAATCTAGATATGTAAGCATTTAAAAATATACACATGAGGATTTAATGATTTTAATGTTATTATGTAATTTAGTGTATTGTAGAACAATAATAGATTAAAACGCATTCCATGTTAAAAAGTAACATTTTCCTGGTGAACGTAACAAGATTTCCGCCTGTTCCTTCCTGTTGTTTAGGTGGGTGTTGCGGTTGTCTTTCATTTGATCAGGTCCTGACTTTCTCTGCCTGGGTGTTTATTTGCTCACTGTCCCTCTGCCGCTTCTCTCTTCTGACTTGTCACATGCTCTACATGACTTCTTTCTAGTCCTCTTTGGCCTTTTAAATGAGAACCGCCTTCGAAGGATAGCAGTGGGTGTTTGTCCTTTGTATTCTCCCCTTGTCACTCACTCCCATGGCTGCAGTGGTCCGTGACCTTGATTGCAGATGAACCGCTGCCACCGAAACTCAGTACATACACCCGGGACTGAATTGTTTCCCTGCAAAATAGTGAATTTTCTTCTTTCAGGTTGAGAACCTGAGCGTCGTGGTAAACATACTTTCCTCTCTCAGTTTACACAGTTGTGTTCTGCTGACTCTGTCTCTGTCCAGCCTTCCGTACCCATGTTCTTTCCAGCTCAGCATTATCATTTTTATTGGCACTGTACCCCCTCAGTCCAGCTGCCACACTTGGTTCCTTTGCCTCTTCCATCCTCTGTCTTCATCTTGTACTAACCATGACCAGGTGAGGGTTTTTAATGCCTTGTTTCCACAAATGTTCTCCCAAAGACATTCAAGTCCTTCTGAAGATGCGGACATACTAGCTTATGGTGGCAAGTCCCCATTGGGCGGCAGGAAGTCAGGTGCTGGCATAACTGAAAGATGCAGCAGCCATGGAGCCTTCAGACCATTACTTCCATGTAGCCCTGCCACTCACCAGCGGAGACTGAGCAGAGTGTTTCGCTTGATGTGTTCCAGGGGCCCCCTCCGCAAAGTGGGGCTAGGACTCCCTTCTAATAGGAGAATTATAAGGCGAGATGATTAACCTTTAAAAGCATATAAAAAGCATTCCCTAAGTGACATTTATGGATCTCCTCTGAGCGAGCCTCCTTTCCTCACCTGTATGGCCCTCACTCCCGGCACTGCCTGTTTCCCTCACCCCCCCTTTCCTTCTCTGCCCGTGATAACTCCGCCCATCCTCAGGACTTCTCTCAACTGCTCCCTTCTCCATGAGTTTATTCTTGAATAAATTTGTCCACCACAGAGTCCTTCTTCTTCTGACCTATATTATTTATAAATCACTCATTTCTATTTTATATCTCTTGTCACGTTCTACTTTGTAGGCTAACTATACTTAGGTCTTATTTCTCCTCCTAGATTGTAAGGTCTCGTGGTCGGGGACCATATTCCCGTCGTCTTTACTGAAGTACCATACACCACAGTGCTTTGCCCGTTGCAGAAGCTCTATTAATATTTATTGGCTATATGATTGAATAGCATATTAGGTCATTTTCTCCAATGCCAGATTTATAATTTATTTTTAGCATAAGGAAATATTTTCTTTCAAGTCCTAAAAGATTCAGGAATCTCCACATGACTATGTATTTTATCTTCTTTTTTAGAAATTGTTTGATTCATCCTTAGTCTACTTACATTAATAATTGCTGCTCATATTGTATTTAGAGAAATAAAGCAACAGTATAATTAAAACACATATTGAAGCATGTATTTGCTTGGCCTTTAGTTAATATGGGTAAGTTTATGTAGCAAGGGATTTATGGCTGGCTTCTCTTCCTCCTCCTCCTCCTTCTTCTCCCCAACCTCCTCCTCATCCTTACTATTATTATCTTACTATTAATAAAGTCACTGAAGCAGCAACTTTTTATTAATTATTAAAAAAACACACTGTAGCCTGAGAGACACAGGATGAGGCAGAATCTAACTGATCAGCACCATCTTTAGTAGTATTGCCAAAGACACGAAGATGTGAAATTTAGTGACATATAATTAGTATGATTAGGCCTAGATTTTTCTCATTTTACGGATTTGGACCCTGAGCTCTGTGAGGGTTAAGCGACCTTTTTGAAGGCCCACGGTATTTCCCCGCAGAGCGGGGTCTGGAGTCCAGTCCCACAGCCTTCTCTGAGGGATTGCACTGGGCGGCCCTAAACGCGTGAACTATGTGAAGACTGAATTTTAAAAAGTAACATCGTCTTTGGGGTAGAATACGGATTACATTTCACAGCGCATAAATGATTTTGGGTTTGACTTAGGTACATTAATTCCTGTTTCTGCACATATTTCAGTTATGGATGTGATAGGGCTTCCGACGTGATTCACGTTACAGTGTTGCAACCAGCTGTTCCAAAGTTTGTTGAGCAAACTGTGACCTTAAAGTATGCCCTTGGTGAAACACGTTGCATATCTTTTGGACATAATTTTAGTATGTATTTTTTAAATTTAAAAGTCTAAATTCTTTAAACTGAAAACAAATTAAAAACTGTGAAACAGTGATACCTGACTAAAAGAGCTGAATAAACCTCTTCTGGGCACTATGTTGGAACTTTCATTGTTTCAAAGCTAAAGTGTGTCTTTTTGAGTTTAATTAATTAGTAGACTGGAGGCTGGTTAATTAACTATCTTTTTGGATTTTTACCTTTTACTCGTGAATTCCAAAAGCAAGGTAATGCTGTTTTGCTACTAATTCTTTTTTTCATAATTCAAGACAATTTAGGGAGACTGGGGTACATATCTCCATAGAAAAGGGAGGGTCAGCCTCCCCTCTCCGAAAGTGCTGGCCCAGCACAAACAGGTGACTTGTAGTTGGATTTCTGTTTTCTAACTCTCTCTATCCCCCAACCACCAGTTTTATTATTTATATGATTACTTTTATATTACATGTTTTGCTGATCATCCTATTCTGTTGCCCTTGCACAGAAGAAATGTCTACTTGGGCTTTCCTGAGTGTGCCAGACCATTTCCTGAACATTTATTTTGCATCATACCATAGAACATATTCGGAAAAACTCTGAGAAGGAATTTTACCTTTTCCAACAAACATACTTCGTCATCAGTCTCATGTTGTTGTGTTTTTCCTTCCCTCCTTCCTTATTATCTTTCCTCAGAGCTCTGTGTAGAACCAGATGGGTTGAGTGGATGGTCCTCCTGTTCCTTTTTTTTTTTTTTTTTAAATTCTCAATCCTCTTTCCAAATTTTTAGCTGCAGGGCAGAGTAAAGGGCATGTTCCATGTAGTTCCCAGTTCTAGCAGAGCTTGACTCCACTTACCTGGATTCTAGTGCAGTTGCTTCCTGGCGCCCGCCTCCCGGCCCCCAGTCCTTTGCTGTCTGTACGACTGTGCAGTGCAGCCCCAGCACAGAGCAGCCCCTGCTCTTCTCCTGTCTCCCCATTGTTCAGACAATGCTTCTCAGAAAGCCCTCTGCCATTGTCCATGTCTCCGCTTTCGCCCATTGTTTTCTGTGCTTTGTCATAACTCTTTGGTCATGAGAAGATAGGGACGGGTAACAGGACAGTGGTTGGAAGGACTGGGCAATTTCCTGCTCAGTCTAACACCTCAGCCGTTTCTTAGCAATAGAGAAACACTTCTCTTGGTTGGGGAATAATCTGGGTCTCTGAGTCAGTGGACAGATATGAGTGGGAACCACAGCAAGAATCCTGTTAACTGTGTCCGAATGGCCACTGGCTGGGAGTGAGGGGATCATTTCATGGATAGGTCATGAGATAAAAACTGGGGGGTTAACTGCCTCAGCCTCAGCACTGTCCACTTTAGAATTACTGTCATTCACTGAAGGTTTGGGGTTTAGTTTGTTTTTCAGCCTTAGTTTTTCAGTGAGGTTGGCAGTTTTTTTGTTTTGTTTTGCTTTTGAGCTTTTTCATCACTTTTGTTGATAATTATTGTTAAGTTGGGAGCAACATTCCTCATGGATGCTAGCCAAGTGTCATTTTGAGGAAGACTCCTGACCTTATATTTTAAATGGTGACTTTAACTACCTGAAGTTGCATAGTATCCACACCAACTGATTTACATTAAAATGATTAAGTCCAATTGGACAGCTTGATATTTTGAGGAAAAACATCTTACGAATTGGTTGTTTTACAGATTATGAACTAGTAGTTATTTCAGTACATCAAAGACATCCTTCTGAGACTTCGTGGTCAGGTGGGAGTCGGGAGTTCTGGAGCTGCGGGGGCTGACGCACGGGCAGAATGCAGCCTTCCTGTTGCCGTGGCCCCAAGCGCCGCAGTCCCAGCCTGGAGACTCGGGCTGCTGCGTGTGTGTTTCCACAGGCCTCCTGCATCGGTGGCCCACATGTCCCGTGCATGCCCGATATCTTGTTCCTCTTTCGCTCAGTTTTCTTTTCTTGTGCATATAGCATAGGAAGCATGATCTCGAATCATTGTTAAAACCTTCCTTTGCTCAGTTTTTTAAAACTGCCGCCTGAGTTATTAGGCAATGGTAGATTTTGTGGTATGTGAGATGAACTCATGCATATTTCCTCAGAGGAGGTGGGATTGGCAGTTCTTGTTCAAAAATGTCAACTGATCTTATATAAATAAAACCCTTACACTTTGCACTTAGCTCCTGTCTCCTGCAACTAGCGTTTGAAGGTAATGTTTAAATTTTAATATTTACTAATGGTTCCTTTCTTAGCTTTTTTTCATATTAAACTTAGTTAATGGTATAATAGTGAACTGAAGTAAAGATCATTGGTCTTATCAACATGCTTTTAATAGCAATTAAACTAGTTTTGTTTTGTTTTTTTTAGCTTAATCCTGATTATCGGGATGCCCAAAATGAAGGAAAAAATGTGGTAAGTAGAATTGTCCCTCCCCCCCACAACAAATTGTAAACATATTGTTTATATTTTATATGAACAAATTGAAAAGTTAATAGGAAATTTCAAGACTAGGGTTTCTGAGGGAGATTCTGTGAGCAGAGGCTATAGATGAAGGATGAAAGGTAAAAGATGATATGGCTTAGATTATAAGATGATGTCCATAGTGGGTATTTACAGAGATTTCTAGCAACTCGAAGGCCATTTGTGGCTGAACGCTGAAGACAACTAGCATCTTGGAGATATGGTGGGTCTAGGTTTAGTTTTCAGAAGTGAATAGAAATCAGGCAGGAAAAAAGGAATTATAGCATGATACTAAGTAGGATAATAGGATAATCTGTTTTAAAAAGATTTTGTTTATTTATTTTTAGAGAGGGGAAGGGAGAGAGAATGAGAGGGAGAGAAACATCAGTGTGTGGTTGCCTCTTATGCATCTTGTATTGCGGACCTGTCCTTCAACCCAGGCATGTGTCCTGACGGGGAATCCAGCTGGTGACCCTTTGGTTCTCAGGCACGTACTCAGTCCAGTGAGCCACACCAGCCAGGGCACAGCAATCTTTTTGATTCAAAACAGTCTGGGTTCTACTTACAGGGAGGTTCTGAAGCACCAAACAATTAGGTGACTTTTCTGATATTCTAAAGTATGCTCTTCAAAAACTTCTCAATCTTACTTTAAAGCCAATTCTCATGAAAATATTTGTTCTCATTCACCCTGCTCATTTCATCATCATGTGTAAAGACGATAGTTTCATGATTACAACATGACTTAATTCAATCAAAAATTCAGAAATTCAGGACAATTTGAAGTCATACGGATGGATGATGGGCATATTATTATTTTTTGTAATTTAGCCATATATTTTGATATAAAATAGATGCAGTCTATAATTTAATTTGCCTAGGAATTTAATAATTCTTTTTTGAATTGGCAGTTATTAGTCCTGTATTATCCAAAGTTCTACTGTTTGATAGGAAGAGCTAGGATAGGATAGGAATGTTTAATTAAAATTACTATGTCTTTTCATTGCTACACAGCTTTATGTTCTATGAGGATATGATGCGGGGAGGTGAGGCCAATCAGAATTTCTGGCTCTGAGTCCATGCTGTGTGGCTCCTCTGTTCCTCTGTCAGGAATCCAATGGAAATAAGCTAAAGCATCAGGTCACTGACCCAATGAACACTTGAAATTGTGTCGAAAGGTAGAATTAGGCTTATCAGAGCAATAGGATCCTCTGTGTTTAATTCAATGTTGTCACCCTGTGTAACTCTTTTCCTTCTGGTTTTCAAAAAAGATGCCACAGGATTGCTGGTTTCTTACTGTCCTGTGATTTAGAAAAATGCTCTCTGTAGCCATGTCTTACAAGCTAAGTATGAATCATAGCGTCTTTGGTTTTGACTATAAGCTCATCAATGGTCTTCTAGCCAGAGACCACCAGGAACACCTCGGTACTTGAACAAGGTGGGTTTGTTCCTCATTTCTCACACATTATGGGGAACCGAGAGGCATCTAAGGAAAGCTTTAGTTGGAAGGATGTATTATAGGATTTGGGCTTGTGCAAGATGATTTGGGGGAGGATTTAAGGAAGTGAGCTTTTGCACCGGGTTGAAGGCTTTCAGGAGGTGTTTCAGTACGTGTTATCCATAGAGGGGGCCGACAGGAGCCAGGCTAACGCTGTCATTGTAAAGAAGCCGCAGTCGCTCCTGTGAGCTCTGGGAGCGGGATCTTCCATCATTTTTGTGGCTTGGACAGTGTTCCTATTTCGTCAATGTTCAGACATGATTCTGGAGTGGTAGTGTTTTGTCTTGATCCATCCTAGTCATGGGGTGGCCTCACCTGCTGTTGAAGTTCTGTGACATTGTTCGTGTTTGACCTGAGAACACCGTGACCTTGCCGTGAGTGCAGGGCCAGCTCCCAGCCACACCAGGGCCAGCTGTCGGATGTCAGGGGGTGCTTTTCTCTCTACCCAGGTTTGTTTCTAAGATATTCTATGTGACTTCTTCGTGGTAGGGCCAAGAGAGTCCTACTCTTAGTAACACCATTGACTTGTGTTGTCTTGGACAAGCCAGACAGCTTTCCTGAGACTCAGTTTCCTCATCTGCATAGTGGGATGACAGTGTTTGCCCTGCAAGCCCCGCCTGCCTGCAGTAAAGTTACAGTGTGATCAGACAGATGGCAACTCTTTGACTAAAGATGTTGGTAGTCTAAAGGTGCCGTGTGTTTCTACTAAAGGGGCATCATCTCGAAGCTTCAAATTGTGCAGTTGAATTACATTTCTGGGCTCATCTCCTTTCAGCTGCGTACTGCCTGGTGGTGCTGCTGATACTTCTGGGCAGTGCTGAGTGGGAGGATGTAGAGTGTGAAGGTTTATGGAGCAGCAGAAAGAATGTGAATAACTAGTAAACCCACGATGAAGTCCACTCTTTGTGTTAATTTGCTCTCAGTTAGATTCGATAGTGTTTTTCCTTCCTTACTCAGCTCTGAAGGTGAGAAAGAGCGTTCTTTTGTTTCCGCAGTACGTACGTAGCTGCAGGTAACACAGGTGGGACCACCTTTACTGTGGGAGATTATGACCGGATGTCATCTGCCGTTTCAGAGACACATGCAACTGGAGACACTTTATTTTATCTTTTTCTCTCCAAAATCCCTGGCTTGAAAGTAAATAAAACTGAGAATATGGAACAATAAAGCTAACAATATGGCTCCTATTTGATAGACCATTTACCACCTACCAATAATTATGTTTCTGTGTAAAAAGGAACCAAACAAAACCAAACCAAAGGAGCAGTTAGAGTTTCACCTGTGAAAAATGAAACCAATTTCCCAAAACAGAACAGAATGCTCTCTCACCTCAACTCTGGGTTCCAGCAACACAGGGTTCACTGGGACCATGCTAATTATTTTCTTTTCTAATTTTCCCTGTGTTGTCTATTTAATATCCAGTTAATATTTTCCCTGTAATTTGTAAACCTGTATCAAAATGTTGCCTTCCTTTTTTGAAGTGTCAAAGGTTAATGCATGGTGCTGCTGAAATGAGTCCGTGTGTGTCAGAGCTCCCATTAAGACCCAAATTGCTGTATTTATTCTACAAAAGAGCCTATTATTTCCAATCCTACAAATGTACAGCCTCTACAGGGACTCTGTAAATATTGGAGCTGTGTCAAGCCCAGCCGGGAACCTGGCAGTCATTAGTTTCTTCTCCTTGAAAGGCTCCATCTTTTCAAATGGCTCTTTGAAGGGGATTTTTTTTTGTGAGGGTGGTAGGGGGAAATAGCACCACCCACTTAAACCTTACCACGTTTAGGTGGAATACGATCTAATTTTTCAAGGAAGTATCTTTTGTCCATGCTGAGGATTCTTGACCCCAGCAATACTGACATATTGGGTCAGAAAATTCTTTGTTGTGGGGGACTGTCCTTTGCATTGTAGGGTGTTGAGTAGCATCCAGGGGCTCTATACCCACTGGTACCAGCAGTGGCTCCGCCTGCCCCAAGCTGTGGCAATTTATAAGTGTATCTGCAAATTGCCAAATGCGCCTGGGTACCAGACTGTCTTCCTGTTGAGAACCATCAGTCTTTGTGCATAAACATTTATAAACAAAAATGTTCTAGAAACCAGAAACTGTGCTGAAATAGACTTGAAAATTCTATTCTGTAGGATTTTATTTTTGGGGGTGGGGAGTTGAGGTGGGTATCAGATTCTGAAAGAAGACCACCAAATTCCCTTGAGTTTTACAGTGGTAACATGATAAGGAAAAGAAAGAAAGGGGGTCATGTTAGGAATTGGTTTGAGAATAACAGATTGTTAAGGAATGACAAAAGAAGTGCTTGCTGCTTTAAATGACGGGATTGTGTCTGTTACATAAAGTCATCAGTAGAGCCTCGGAGGGGCTGAGCAGAAATACACAGATGCCTGCACGTGATCTTGCGGCTGCAGCCCCACACAGGTCTGAGTCAGCCCTGAAAACGCATACATTGTTTCTTACCGAATGTCTCTGGCTCCTAACAACAGAAGTGCAAGGCGATGTCTCTGCTGAAAATTCGATGACTCACAAATGAGTCAACAGAGAAGGTGTTACAGCAGACTAACCGCTGCGCTGCTGCGGGCGGCCGAGCCGGCAGGAGAAGCCAGGAGCCATTTGTTTACTGGGCTGGCTTTGCATAAGGGATTTTCAACTCATATAACCTGCCAGGCTGTGCGCCTTTCCTTCCAAGTGCAAACGCTAGTTTTATAAGAGCCCAGCAGACTAGGTTAATATTCTGGGGCCCTGCCTTCCCTAAACTGAGTGTTTTGGATAGCTGGCTGATGTTAAATTTAACACCTGTCTAAGCTCTGCAGTACCTTAATGTATTTTGATGATGCAAGAAGGAGGGTATTGTGCTTCTGTAATTCTGTGTGGGGAACCAGTGTTTTTGTGCCTTTTTTTCTTACTTAGAAAAAGATATGGGTTCCTATCTAAAAGCCACAAGCTCACAACTTTAAACAGAACTGTCTTTGTGTTATCGAAATGTAAGACTGATTTTCTTGTATATCGTAGCTTGATCCACACATTTAAAACTTACTTGCTTATAACTCACTATTCATGTTTCATTATTTAAAAATTTTGAGAGGCTGTCTTGAAGCTTACTGTCAAACTGAAGTAAGGCCTTTATGAAAGCATGTTTAAGCAAATTATCTGAGTAAAAGAGATTAAAAGCAGAAAGTTTAAGAATGCAGCACTCTTAAACAACTTCTAAACAGGTTGAAAGCTCTTATTGACACAAACAATTATTAGGCTATTTATAAATGAAACTTATCTATTCATTAAACTTTTTCCCCCAAGGACCTAAGTAAATTATTTAGGGGTACAATTGTACATTCCACTTATACTATGTAATTAAAATTAAACCATAGATCTTAAATAGTATGTGTAATTCAGAATGACCTTTGTAAATGAGCTCTAAGAAATGAGGTTTTTCTATGTTTGCAAAAGATTTTTATTGTTCACTGTAAAATAGGTCTCTGACTACTCTTATTGGGATCCCACAGGAAGACATTACCAAGGACGATTGGGTAGAAGGGCAGTCTCTAGTAACCTGAATCTGCTTTTTTTTATAAGTCTGGAAAAGTCATTTGATTGATACTAGCATTTCAAAAGGGAAGTGCATGGAGGTAGATTGACTTCTGCTATGTTAACTCACAAATGACTGATGTGTAACCATGACGCCAACTTTCAGTTGCTAAGTGTATCTAAATTGTCGGGTCAGTTAATGCATTTTCCTTGAATGAAAATCTATATCAAAAGCTAAATTATAATTAGAAGATTGGTGTGCAGGGGCTCAAGAAATTAGATGACACATATTCCTTTTAGGGATATGGGATTCCTCCAAGAAGACAGTAATACTAATTTGTTGCTTCTATGCTAGGCAACAGTAAGAGAACATTTATTATCCCCAAAAGAGACCTATATCTGATAGCAGTCACCCTATATTCCCCCTCTCACCTAGGTCTGATAGCCACAAATCTACAGTCACTATGGGTTTGCCTATTCTGAATATTTCTTATATAGACTCATACAATATATGGCTTTTTGGGTCTGGCTTCTCTCACTTAGCATAATGTTTTCAAGGTTCATGTATATTGCAGAATGTATCTGTACTTCATTCCTTTTTTATGGCCAAATAATATTTCTTTGTGCATATAACACATTTTGTTTATCATTCATCATTTGAAGGACATTTGGGTTGTTTCCACTTTTTGGCTATTATGATTAATGCTGCTATGAACATTCATGCACAAGTGTTTGTGTGGTCATATATTTTCATTTCTCTTGGGTAGATTCCTAGAATTAGAATTGCAGATTACATGTTACTATTTTGAGGAACTGACACTCTTCCTAAATGGATATACCATTTTATATTTCCTCCACAGTATATGAGTGTTAGGATTTTCACATTCTCACTAACACTTGCTATTGTCTGTTTCTTTGATTATAGCCATCCCAGTGCACTTAACTAATTAGTAATGACACTGAGTATCTTTGCATGTGCTTTTTGGCCATTGTGTGTCCTCTGTGGATAAATGTCTATTCAAATCCTTTGCTCAATTTTTAATTGGGTTGTCTTTTTATTATTGTGTTGTAAGTGTTCTTCATATATTCTGGATACAATTCTCTTATCAGATACATAATTAAATATATTTTCTTTCAGACTTTTTTTTTTTAATAGACACTATTTTTGTAGAGCAGTGTTAGGTCCATAGCAAAACCTGGAAGTTTTTTTGCCTGTTCACAGTTCAGAGGTGCTACCAATTTGTGCACCATTTGCAGAAGGCAACAGAATGAAACTGCAACCATTTCCTGATGCAAGGAACATGATATTCACAATCTTGGGATGGAAATGCAAGTGAGTGTTCTGGAGTGATTGGGTGTAAGGTTTCGTTGTCACAGCAGCCATTAACTAAATGCTGTGGCTGGATGTGGAAGCTTGCAGTCACCTTCTGAGCACCCCTTCCCTCCCCCACTCGTACTCGGCTTCCTGTGATGGTACAACGGCATCTTTCTCTCATTTTAAAATTTCGTTTGTTTCAATAAATATGTATAATTAATTATTTTTATGAACTTAATTGCCAAGCTTATATTAACATTTTGGTTTCTTCTGTATCACATTCTTCCACGGGGGACTGAGACTTGGGAGAATTCAAGTAAAAATACCTAATCATCAGTCTTAACGTGGTTACCTGCTTAAAATGTTAAGCTTCTACTAGAAATATTGACTGAGTTTCAGATCACCATGAAGGCTTTTGTTTGTGAAGATCTCACTTTATTTCACTCTGTATGCCATTATAGTATGTTCTTGGTTCTAAGGGAACCAGGCAGTGAATGGAGTGGGAATGCTGTGGGTGATTCCCCTTCTCTCCAGGTAAATGTCCCAATTACATTTTCGGACTTAGGCAAGAACACTGAAGCACGGCCATGCTTCCTCTCTGGTTTATGGAATCTAGGTGACTCAGCACACTGTTTCTTCTCTGTGTTTGTTTTAAATGTGGAATGGTCCACACGGCCACTGTGTAAACAGGTTTCCTGGAGGGAAGGGAGCATGACTGTGGTGACTTTCAGTGCATTGATAATTCACACAGTTTCAGCCATCCCTCCAGGACTGTGTGACTTGTCACTGTTGATAATAACTCCCCCAGGGACTGTCAGGACCAACCTGCTGTTTTCGTTGATGTGAAATGTGCATTGCTATAATCCAATGAAGAAATAATATGCAAATTTAAAACTTACCTCCCAATTGATGGGAGAATTTAGTGAGAAATCTGATGAAAGTAAATAACCTTGTGTCTCCTCAACAGAGAGATGGAGATCTTCCGACTTCAAAGAAGAAGCGCCAGGCAGGGGAGAAGATCATGTACACCTTGGTCTCTGTCCCACATGGAAACGACATTGCGTCCCTTTTTGAACTGGATGCCACAACTCTTCAGAGAGCTGACTGCCTGGTTCCACGGTAAGAAAAAGAATTATGGTTAAATTATACCATTTCTTTGAATAATTGTACTGGTAGGTAAGAAATTAAAATAATAATGTTAATCATAACATTATGATGTTATAATAATGTACTATATCATAATTTTTGTGATATCATAAATTACTCTATCATAATTTTTGTGATATAGAGGGAGACAGCATCAGTGAGAACAAGTGTGTAAAAAATCATGCATCTTTTTGTGAGTAGGTTAATGTAGTTTGCTTTATTTTCATAAATAATTAAAATATGCAGGGCCAAAGAAATTCTGAAAAATTCATGAGACCCATTTATTCTTATTACTTGTATAGACTTTGGTTACTAAAATGGAAAATACCCTAGAAGCCTTTTATTAATATTTATATAGTTTATTTTATGATGTTAAAGTCCATATTTCATTCATTCATTCATTCAGCCATTCAGTCAACAAATCTTTATGGAACATTGATTAAATTCTAGGCATTGCTCTTGGCATTGGGAAGACAACAGTGAACAAACTGGTTATGTACTTGAATCTAAATGGGAAGGAGAGGCAATAGACAAACATAAAATATAAGGTCAGGTCATGAAAGTGCTTTGAAGAGAAATGGTAGGCATACCTAACAGAACTCTAACAGTGTTCAGAAATGGCCTCTCATTTAGGATATTTGAGAAAACATCTAAATGATTTCAGGGATCAGTCCTCTCTGCTGGGAATGTTTTGAGGGAGCACAAAATGGAAAAATCTTGAACTTTACCAGGTGTGCTGA
This sequence comes from Tonatia bakeri, assembly GCA_004024845.1. Taxonomy (NCBI): domain Eukaryota; kingdom Metazoa; phylum Chordata; class Mammalia; order Chiroptera; family Phyllostomidae; genus Tonatia; species Tonatia bakeri. The sequence goes on from PVIA01008631.1 coordinate 66,469, forward strand.
AGGACCAGCTAGGAGAGCAGTTGGACCTAAGTGAGCCAGAGGAAGGAGGAGTGGGATTGATAATGTGGTAGCCAGGACTTAATGTAAGAAAATATTTTACATTTTTTGCTTGTATTTGATTACTTTAATTAAGATCTTTTGCCTACAACTGTCTACCTTCCAGCAATAACACTATCATGCATCTCTGTATGCACAGATGAGTCTTGCCCATTTGATTAGGTCTAGTGGGATGGTTCTAAATTGTCTTTGATAGAGCATGATTGTGTTTGGCCTTGGCCAAATGGCGGTGGTGAGGCACCTTAAGTTACTGACACAAAATGCAGACATTGTTGTGTAGGTTGTTACTCTCAAGGGAGAGTAAAAAGGTGCTATTCCAACACCAATTTTTGAGCTTCCAAGGGTGTTCATGATTATTCTCATTCATGAGAAATGTTGCCAAAGCTTGGCTTCAGGTGAGCTTTACTTACTCTTCCCTGTTCTAGCAGCCCGTGAAGAGATCCCCTCTGAAGGTTTTACCTGATCTAGGTCTGTGATCTTCTCTTCTGAGTATTGGGATGGGATCTTAATCCTTATTATGATTTTCATCATTTTGGATTTAAACTCAGCAAAATGGAGTCCTTCTTGAACTCCAAGAAAGTTTGCATCAGGAAATGATAAAATGATCTCGCTATAAAGTGTATAGACCTGTGACAAGTCCCTGAGACTTGCTTTATATGAAAGTGTTAGTCTATTATTATTTAGAACCTTTGAAACCTTTCTTACTATAAATCGGAACTTTGTATTAACAGATTACTTTGCATTAAAGCTAGTGTTAATTAACACTTAGTAATAACTACTCTTACAGTAGAACTCTCGAGCACTTTCTAAGTACTCAGCCCTGTGTCAAGCAACTGTTACAAATAAGGAACTAGACACTTAGAGCAGGGCATTTCAAATTGACCCAAAATGTCATCACCCAAGGAGCACTAGGGCCTCTCTGTGTCCCGGCCGCCAGACCAGCGAAATCAGAGACTTCAGGGTGGGGTGCAAGGTTTGCTTTTTAAAATCGTTACCTGGGTATGTGATCCTGGGGTGTGTGAACTCAAAATCTATACTCTTCAGCATTGTGCTACAATGCCTTCATATTTTAGGCATGCAGATTATGTCAAGATCTTAAGAGCAACATGTTTATGTGGCATGGGTCCTAAGAGTAATTTGTTTCCAAAGTTCTTGTAAAAAATAAAATTATACTCAAGTGTCATCTAGAAGCCAGCAATCTAGGTGGACTCGATGAGCATATATTGAACAAGTACACCAGTGAAGAGCAGGGCAAACAGGCACAGGGCTTAGTAAGATATGGCTCAACGTTGCAGGTGCTTAAAGTACACGGGGGGACGACACCTGAACCCAAGCAGCATCTCCGGTGTAATTCAGTGCAGAGGACGATAAATGGTAGAAGGGTTATTTCAAAATTTCTGACTATTTGGGTAAGGGTTGGATCTTTGCTATTTTAGATGTTTGAAAATAAGTCTTTATTTTATCTGCTTTTATGAATGAGAGAACCATGATGTTGAATGAATCTCTTAGTTTCTCTGAAGCCCTTGACATTTTATTTGATTTTCTCTCACTGGCCTTTCCTGCTTTCTACCTCATGTCGTGTGACCTGGTTGTGTCTCACCGTTCTTCCTAAATTTGCAGGAACTGGAAGGCAGAGGACTCACCACAGTAGTAGTTTTTAATAGACACTTAAACTCATGTTGGTTAAAGAAACGATAAAAGATTCACTAGAAATAATAGTACTTGAGTTGGGTGAAGTTCTAGCTGTCCTCACTCGGGCACTCCCGAGTTCATATACAGGTGACACTCACTGTCCCAGTGCCCTGAATTAGCAACTACTCAGCCATTGCTCCTGGGTAACACACAGGGTTAGGTTCCTGTGAACCTCTGGTCACTATGTTTTTGGCAATCAATTGATACATAAACTTGTGGTATGTGTGTTCCTGTTTGAAGCCACCTTACTTAATATATATTGTTGATTCATTAACATTGAACTCACAGCCATCAGAACTGTAACTCATGTCTGAATGAAGCTTATCTAACACGAGTATTTTCTCCTTATGGCACAGCACAGCCTTGCTCTTAGGAATAGTAGGCAGCAATTCAGCTGTATGCCTGGGGGCTGTTTTAAACAGCGACTTCACCACCGAAGAGAATATAAAGGTGGAAACATGGTGCTAAACAGACCACGAAAGGACACTTGTTTGCAATATGTGAGTGGAAACAAGGAGGCAAAGCATTGCCTGGTTCCGCCTTCCTGGGCATGTGTGTGGTTCAAACTCTTTGTCATTCCGCATGTTTCTGAGGGTTGCCGTGACAGTACCCTGAGCCCTGATTTGGGAGTTTCAGATTTAGTGAGTAGATGAATTCACAGTGTGGAAGGTATGAATAATGAAATCAGCTGTGTGCTTTTACATGCAGACGATTAAACTACAAAGAGAATTGCTATCATGTTGAGGGCCACCCTGCCTGGTCTCAGGAAGCTGTGACCCCCTGTTACTTAGGCTGAGTGAGAGACCTCTGGATCAGGAGCCACTAAGGAGATAAAACTTATTCCCCTAGCATGAACGCTACCTGTTCTGTGTCTGGCCTTTAAATGCTAGATCAGTTACCAATGACAGATAACAATTCTCTAGGATAGAGAATGGACCTAAGACAGGGGCTGATCTCATAAAGGCCTGTGTAATAAGACTCATGAGACTGTGGAAATAAATGAAGGGGCTGTGGAAAGGAAAGGGTGATCGACATCAACCCCTGCCCCCTCTTAGCCTGAGTCTTTGTACTTAGATGTGAGAAATCCAAGTTTCCTTGCTGCCTCTGTCTCCAGCCCTTCTCAGGGCTTAGCAAACTGCCTAAGGGGGCAGCTCAGACCGGAAACGGCGGACCCCCAGGGTAATCAGGCCTAAGACATAGAATATGAAAGACCCTGTGAGATCTACTTGCTGGAGGATGCTCTTTAATTAGAATATGAAGTCACGGGCAGGAAACAGATCTAAGCTTTAAGTCCTGTAGTCTTTTTAAATGATAAAATCCCAAAATCTCTGGCTTAGCATCCCAGTAGGAAATCTGCTAGCACCTTTCAAAAGCTAACTACTTGTAATTTGCAAACTGTATTGGTATTCAAGAATAAAACCCTG